>CM066333.1:101499758-101558465 GCA_033807585.1 Hydrophis major | reverse complement strand
GGAGGGGGGCGGAAAAAAAGGCGGTCTTGCCAGAGGTGGGGTCCCTCGGCTTGACCTTGCCCCCCGACCCCCCCGACCGACCCCGCCCTCTGGCTGGCTGGCTCCCCAGCCGCGAACATCTGGAGCGCTCTTGCTCTCTTTCCTCCCCCCCTTTCCCTTTCTCTCCCTCCCTCTCTCTCAACCCCCCCCCGCCCCCCCGGTCGCCTCCGCGCGCCTCTGGCCAGATGTGCAGGCAGGCGGGCAGCGGAAGGGTCTGGAGGAGGAGGAGGAGGTGCGAAGCCAGGCGGGGGGGGGACTGGATCGACTTTCTCCCAACCAGCAGCCGGAGAGGCAGAGCGGGGCGGAGGGGGGGAGGCGGCTGGGTGGGTGGGGGGTTGCGGGGAGGAGGAGGAGGAGGAGGAGGAGGAGGGAAAGCGCCGGGCTGCGACTCATTGTGCGAGCGGGAGAGGAAGGGAGCTGGCGGCGGCGGGAGGAGGAAGGAGGAGGAGGAGGAGGAGAAGGGGATAGCGCTCGCCAGGAGCCCTCGTCCGCAACTTTTATTTTATTATTATTTTATTTTATTTATTTATTTTGCGCTTCAAGGGCCCCGCCCGCCTCAAAACGGGCAGAACTCGCCTTTCTCCCCTTTGCAAGTCGGAGTTGCAACCTCCCCGTTGCCCAAGTTGTTGCATCTCCCCAAAGAAGCGGGGGTTGGGGGGGGGAGCAGGGCTCGAGGGGGTGCGGTTGCAGGGGGCCAAGAAAAGCCCCCCCCGTTTTTTCAGCTCTTTCTAGTCTTCTTTTCTTTTTTTTTAAACCCCCCCCCCTTTTCTGTTTCCCCCGTGTTTTTAGGGAGAGCATCCGGGGTCCTTCTCGGCGACGCCCCCTGCCCACTCCTCCTCCTCCTCCTCTCCCCCTCGCTCTCCATTCCCCCCCTCTCCCCCCGCGGGACTCGGTACCCCCTGAGGATCTCTCCCCCTCCCTCCCCCCCCTCTTCTTGCTCCGCCTGCGGCCGGTCCGGGGAAGTTTAACGTAACTTTGCAAGGCGGCGGGTGGGTGGGAATCCCAGGCGAGGAGAAGGAGGGAAGGGAAGCGGAGCGCGCAGCGAGGAAGAGGAGGAGGAAGAAGCCGAAGCCTCGGCGCAACCTACCCGGCTGGGACTTCTGGGTCGGGGAATCCTCCCGGCTCCCCCAACTTCGTCCCTTTGCCTGCCTGCCTCCTTCCTTCCTTCCTCCGCCGAGCGATGCTGGTTCTCGGGCGGCTCTGAATTTTGGGGGGGGGGGTCGTCGGCGGACGGACAGCCCGGCTCCGTCTTCCCCGAGAGGCCGGAGCGAGCGATGCCTTCCGTCATGGAAAAATCGGGGATCCTCTCCAGGAGCCGGGCCAAGTCGGCGACCAACGGCACCCAGCCCAACTCCGAGGACGAAAGCAGTGAGGAGGATCACTCGCACGGTGAGCCTGGGGGAGGGAGGGGGGGGCTCAGGGAAGGAGGAGGATCGGGGTCCTCACCCGGGGCCCAGAGCCCCCCCCCAGCCCCCCCCGGAGAGGACCCCAATGGTGGGGGAAGGGCGGGGACCTCGCCGCCCTGCTTTGCTCTCTCCCCATCTGCCTTCGCCCTGGTGGGGGAGGGCGGGGGGGACGGGAATCCGGGGGGGGGGGACGGGACACGACGAGGGTGTGTGTGTGTGGGGGGGGTCGGCTGATCTGGAACCCCCCCCCTCTCCCTCCTCCGACCCGCAACTTGCCAGCCCAACAATAACAATGAGGCGGTGGGCGGCGCGGGACTTGAGTTTATGCGGGCTCTGGGTGTGTGTGTGTGTGGAGAAGGGGAGGCCAGAGGTCTGGGTCGCGGGGGGGGGGGGGCGGGGGGAAGCCTTGCAGCCCTCCCTCCCTCCCCCCCCCCGATCCCGGGGTGAGACAATGCACCGCCCGCCCGCCCCCCCCCTCCGCCGGCTTTGTTTAGCATCTCTAGGGGAGGGGATGTGGAAAGAGCCTCCCCATGCCTGGGGCTGGGGGGGGGGGTCAGCCACGCTTCTCGGATGGGTGTGTGTGTGTGTGTAAGAAGCGTGCTTGCAAGGCTGCTGCTGGGATCCGTGTTTTGCTGGGGTGGGGAATCAAACCTCCTTCCCACCTTGGTCAGCTAGCAGACCCCAGGGGTGGGGGGGGGAGGCTCCCCCTTTCGGGGTCTTCTGGGCCAGCTTTGCTAACGCCAGCCCTCCCCCAAGGACTATTTCCTTGGTGGAGGGGCAGGGAAGGACGGGCTGTTTCAAATGCCATCTGCCTCCGCCAAGTCTGGAAAGGCCCACCAAGGGCCAAAGCTACCTGGGTTTCCCCCATGAAATGCCGGAGGTATTGTGTGTCTCTCTCTGTGCAGGAGGAGGAGGGGGGGGGAAGAAAGGAACAGAGGTTGCACGAGCCCCCCCCCCCCCCCCCCCCAGAAGTCACAAGGTGTTTGGGAGTTAAAATGGCCCAGTGCCACTTCTCCCATCCCATCCTGGGGAGAGAAAAAAAAAGAGAGGCTGGAGGGTGGAAGTTACCCCAATTCTGAGGTCCTTCCCAGCTGCCCCCCCCCCCAAAAAAAAACCCCACACATGTGTTCCTGGGACCTTGTGCCAGGAAGGGGAAGCTTGGGAGCTCCTTGGCATGTCATTGGCTAAATGTTTCCATATCTTGCTGCTGCTTAACAGCTGTTTGAGGATATCAAAAGAGGGAGGGAGGGAGGGAAGGGAAGGAAGGAAGGAGGGAGATGAAGTAATGAAGGGGAAGGAAAGAAAAGGAAGGAAGAGAAAGGAAGGAAGGAGATTGAGTAATGAAGGGGAGGGAAAGGGAAGGAAGGAGGAAAGAAGGAAGAGGAAGGAAGGAAGGAGAAAGAGAAAGGAAGGAAGGAGATTGAGTAATGAAGGGGAGGGAAAGAGAAGGATGAGGAAGGAAGGAGATGATGGAGGAGTAATGAAGGGGAAGGAAGAGAAAGGAAGGAAGGAAGGAGATTGAGTAATGAAGGGGAGGGAAAGGGAAGGAAGGGGAAGGAAGAGGAAGGAAGGAAGGAGGAAGAGAAAGGAAGGAAGGAGGAAAGAAGGAAGAGGAAGGAAGGAGATGATGGAGGGGAAGGAAGAGAAAGGAAGGAAGGAGATTGAGTAATGAAGGGGAGGGAAAGGGAAGGAAGGGGAAGGAAGGAAGGAAGGAGGAAGAGAAAGGAAGGAAGGAAGGAAGGAGAAAGAAGGATGAGAAAGGAAGGAAAGGGGGGAGGGTGGGAGGGAGGGAGGAGGAGGAGGGAGAGGAAAGGGAAGGAGGAAAGGCGGCTGGGCAGTAAGGCAAGAGTAACAAAAGGGAGGGAAGGGACAGAAGGGGAGGGAAGGAAGGAGGGAGGGAGGAGTAACAAAGGGGAGGAAAAGGGAAGGAAGGAAAGAAAACTCAATCAAAAGGACAGAAGCTGCTGGGAGGAGACAGGAATAGACAGGGGGGCTCAAACTTTCATGGCAGAGGCTGCCTTGCTTGGCAGGTTTTCTCCCTTATTCTCTTATTGTTTTCTGGGGGGGGGGAGAAACGCCCCAAGGGGGCCTTGATTCTCCAGCACCCATTCAGGGACACGGTGACCTGAATGCTAAGACAGCAGGCAAGGACCAGGAGTTGGGGGAGGGCTCCAGCCTCAGGGGCTCTTCCCCAACTCTCCTCTGGCTTCACTTTGGAGAGGATCAGAGGGCTGGTTAGTGGGGGGAGGGCAGGGGGGGCAGGAGGAGGCTCCCTTGGGCCCCCAAGTGGTCCCTACTCAGCCACCTCCCAGCTCCCATCAGCAGGCCAAGGAACGGAAAAATAGAAAGGGGAAAGGCTTTTGGCAGGGGGAGGGGGTTGCCATTGTTTTAACACATCTGCAAATCCGCCGCCCCCCCCTTTGACCAAAGCTTTTTTTCCTGGGGGTGCCCAGGAAGATGTTGGGTCCAAATGGGGGGCCTGGGGGGGGCGGAGGAGGCAAGCTAGCCCAACTTCTGGCCATCTGGGGGGGCAGGTTGCTTGGCTCTTGCTTGTGGCAACTCAGCACCCCCAGGAAGCCAGTTGTGTGTCCCCCTCCCCTTTTGCCTCCTCCCCTCCCCCCCTGTCAACTTGACAGTGATTTTTGTTCTTCTTGTTGTTGTTGTTGTTTTGCCCTCTCTTGTCCCTTTGCAGATAGCATGATCCGTGTGGGAGCAGATTACCAGGCGGCCATTCCAGAGTGCAAACCAGGGTAAAACAGGAGGGGAGAGGAGGGCAGGGAAGGGAAGGGACAGCCCCCCTCCCCCTCCCCCACACTCACTTTTGCCAGGGCTCCCCCCCCCCCTTCCCTCTTTATTTAAACTAAATTTGTGCATCCCAGATTGCAAGTGACCTATGCTAAAGTCAATAGACATAATCCTTCTCGGAGGAGCAGGCCAGGAAGAAAAAAAGGGGGGGCAGAGGGCATTGGGGTGAATTGGGGGAGGTGTGGGGGTGACCTCTCTCCGCTTGGCCCTTGGCCACCTTCCTGGCAGTTTTCCCCCCCCTCAAAAGGCATCCCTCTCTCGAAAAAAATAAAATAAAATAATGCCTGTGGTCTCCTTTCCATCCTTGCAGTCCTGCCTTCTCCCCCCCCTCCCTTAAATTAACCTCTTTAAGCCTTTGGCTCTTAGTGAGGGGGCTGTTAGGTGGAGGTGAAGACCCTTCTTGCACGCTGGCCAAGTGTGTGTGTGCGTGTGTCTATTTTTTGTGGGTTGGGAGGAGTGCCCGTTGTATTATTATTATTATATTCTTCTTCCTCTTCTTCTTCTTCCTCTTCTTCTTCTTTTTCTTCTCCTTATTATCATATTATTATTATTATTAGTATTATTATTATCATCTTATTATTATTATTTATCATCTTCTTCTTTTCTTCTTCTTCTTATCATCATCATCTTCTTCTTTTTCTTCTTATCATCATCATCTTATTATTATTATCATCTTATTCTTATTCTTATTATCTTCTTCTTTTTCTTATTATCATCTTATTATTATCATCTTCTATTATTATTATCTTCTTCTTATTATCATCATCTTCTTCTTCTTTTTCTTCTTCTTCTTTTTCTTATTATTATCATCATATTATTATTATTATTATTATATTATTATTATTATCATCTTATTATTATTATCTTTTTTCTTCTTATTATCATCTTATTATCATCTATTATTATCATCATCATCTTATTATTATTATCATCATCTTATTATTATTATTTTTTATCATCATCATCTTTTTTCTTCTTATCTTCTTATTATCATCATCTTCTTCTTTTCTTCTTATCATCTTCTTTTTCTTCTTCTTATTATTATCTTATTATTATTATTATTATTATTATTATTATTATTATTATTATTAACAAAACAACAATAACATAACAACAGTAATGATAACCACCACCAAAGCAGCAAGCATGAATGAGGATGGCCGCTTACAGTGCAGGGAAGGATGGTCAGGCTTCTTGACCGCGCCCCCCCCCCCCCCCGTCCATTCTCCTCTCCCCCTCCTTTGGGGTTGGGGAGAGGGATTTGGCCTCTGTCTGTCTGTGTGTGTTTGTGTGTGTGTGTGTCCCTTAATGGCCCCTCTCCTCTTTTGTCTACCCAGAGAGTCCAGCTCGGTACAGCATCAAGGAGCTGAAAGGGATGTTGGTTTGGTCCCCCAACCACTGTGTTTCTGACGCCAAATGTGAGTGCGAAACCCCCTCCCTGGGGAGAAGAGCAGGAAGGGACCCTCAAATCAATGGCCTCTGCCTTATTGTGACCCACCCCCCACCCCCCACCCCCCAATGGCCCCCCCCCATCACCAGAGAAATTAGTCCAAGCTATTTTGATCTTCGCATGAATTGACAGTTTCTCTCCCTCTCTTCCCTACTGCTTGGAGCCCCCTCCTCACCTCCAGAAGCAGCCTTGCCCTGGGTTTTCTAGGTGGGGGGGGGGTCTATTCCACCCTCAGCTGGTAGCACAGCCTTTGATTGGCAGCCCTCCCTCCCTCTAGAAGCAATTGTTATGCTGTTCATGCGCTCCCAGGTTTTTTAATCTGGCTGGTATAGGAAGCTGTGGTGGGGAAGGGGGGGTGAGAATTGGCAGCAGGAGGCAGTTCGGCCTTGGCTGAAGCAGGGGGGAGGGGCTGGGGGGGCCTCAGGGTTGGGGTTCGGGGGGTCCCGAGGGGTTACTTGGGAGTGGCACCCCCTGAAAGGATGGCGGAGGAGCAGCAAAAGGGCTGCAGCTGGAACCTTTTCCCAGCGTTGTTGCGAGATTGGAATCGAAGGTGGTGTCCAATACAGGAAGCCCTCGACTTAACGGCTGTTCATTGAGCGACCGCCCAAAGTTACAACGGCACTGAAAAACGTGACTTCAGACCATTTTTCACACTTACAACCGTGGCAGCATTCCCCGTGGTCAGGTGATTAAAATGCAGACCGGCTCGTATTTCTGACGGTGTCCCCCGGGGTTAACGTGATTCCCTTTTACGACCTTCGGACGATAGCAGTAAGACGCAGGTAGTCCTCGACTTAACGACCGTGATTGAGCCCCAGATTTTATGTTGTTAAGTGAGCATGGCCCCATTTTACGAGCCTTCCTTGCCACAATTCTGAATTTTAATCGCACAATCGTGGGGATGGCTGCAAAGTTCGTCACTGTCGAAAAACGGCCATAAGTCACTTTTTTCCAGCGACGTCATAACTTTGAATGTTCACTAAATGAGCAGTCATAAGTCAAGGACCATCTATATACCGCTTTAAAATAATTTTAGGGCTCCCTCTGAGCAGATTACAGAATCAGTTACGTTGCCAAAAACCTGGATCCCTTGACAAGGGCACTGAAAAAAGTCAACTTTTTTCCCGTCCTCTTGTAATGTCAGACGGACATTAAACGAACCATCGTAAATCAAGGACTACTTATTGATTTATTGCTCCGCCCCCTTTCCAGAGCCTGAATTTTCTCTCTTACTCCCCCTAGTGGACAAATACATCGCCATGGCCAAGGAAAAGCATGGCTACAACATCGAACAGGTAAACAAAGAAATAGCATTTAAAGGCCCAGCCAAACTTCCCATCCTATTCAAATCCAGCTTTCCCACAGGGACTAGAAACTTATTTTAAAGGGACTCCCACCTCTTCAGGCTGGGGAGAAACAGGGTTTCCCCCCCCCCCACGTCCGCGGTCTCAATCTCTTTTTTCTTCCCCCCCTTCCCAAAAACAGGCTTTGGGAATGCTCCTGTGGCATAAACACGACGTGGAGAAGTCGCTGGCCGATTTAGCCAACTTCACGCCGTTCCCCGATGAATGGACGGTGGAGGACAAAGTCCTCTTCGAACAAGCCTTCAGCTTCCACGGCAAAAGTTTTGCTCGCATCCAGCAGATGGTAAATAAATGCCCCATTCGGCCTCACATGGTGGTTACGGCACTGCTGTGGTGAGACGGGTTCAAACCATGTTACTCTTTTCTTTCTTATCTGACAGCCAATGAAATTGACTGACATATCTTGATGTAACGATAGCCAATGAAGTTGATTGACATAACTTGACATGATAGCCAATGAAGTTATTGACATAACTTGGTATAACTATAGCCAATGAACTTGATTGACATAACTATAGCTGATGAAGTTGATTGACATAACTAGCCAATGAAGTTGATTGACATAACTATAGCTGATGAAGTTGATTGACATAACTAGCCAATGAAGTTGATTGACATAACTTGACATAATGAAGTTGATTGACATGATAGCCAATGAAGTTGATTGACATAATTTGATATAATTATAGCCAATGAAGCTGGTTGACATAACTATAGCCAATGAAGTTGATTAACATAACTTGGCATAATAGCCAATAAAGTTGATTGGCATAACTTGACATAACAATAGCCAATGAAGTTGATTGATATAACTTGGTATAACTATAGCCAATGAAGTTGATTGACATAACTATAACTGATGAAGTTGATTGACATAACTATAGCCAATGAAGTTGATTGACATAACTTGACATAATGAATGAAGCTGATTGACATGATAGCCAATGAAGTTGATTGACATAACTTGACATAATGAAGTTGTTTGACATGATAGCCAATGAAGTTGATTGACATAACTTGATATAACTATAGCCAATGAAGCTGGTTGACATAACTATAGCCAATGAAGTTGATTAACATGACATAATAGCCAATAAAGTTGATTGACATAACTATAGCCAATGAAGTTGATTGACATAACTTGATATAACTATAGCCAATGAAGCTGGTTGACATAACTATAGCCAATGAAGTTGATTAACATGACATAATAGCCAATAAAGTTGATTGACATAACTTGACATAACAATAGCCAATGATGAAGTTGATTGACATAACTTGACATAATAGCCAATAAAGTTGATTGAAATAACTTGAATCTAAGAAAAAAGGAAAAAAATAGTGAAAATGAATGAATGAATGAGATGTTTTCAGTTGCAGGTAGTCCTTGACTTACAATAATTCACTTAATGACCATTTGAAGTTACAACGGCACTGAAAAAAGGGACTTATGACCATTTTTCACACTTAATGAGCATTGCAGCCTCCCTGTGGTCATGTGATCAAAATTCAGACGCTTGGCAACTGAAATAATTTCAATTGCATTGTGTGTGAAGCCAAACCCACAAGGTTGGCCAAACACTGAGGGTGGGTCATTACACAAAAGCTTAGAGGCTGGATTTCTTGACCATAAACCCTCTCAGGAGAAGCCTGACCGGGTGATCATCACCTTATAACAACTGAGGCACCAACTTTTCTGTCTGTCTGTCTGTCTCTCTCTCTCTCCATCCATCCATCTTGTGTAGCTTCCTGACAAGTTAATTCCCAGCCTGGTGAAATATTATTACTCTTGGAAGAAGACAAGAAGTCGGACAAGCGTGATGGATCGCCAAGCCCGCAAATTGCTTAGCAGGAAAGAAAAGGATGACAGGTAATCCACTAAAGGGATCTGTCTGCCACAGGGCGTAAGGAAGGAATGTGCTCGTTTTGGGGCGATCGGGAGAGCTTGGTAGGTGGTTATGTCAACCCCCCCCCCAAAAAAAAGGTCTCCTGTAGCTCTTCAGGGCTGTGTGTGTGTGTGAGAGAGAGAGAGAGAGAGAAAGAGGGAGAGAAAAAAAACGTGTGTATGAGAGAAGAAACAGAGTGAGGGAGAGAGAATGAGAGAGAATGAGAGAGAGAGGTAGAGAAATAGAGCGAGAAAGGAAGAGTGGAAGTGAGTGTGTGAGAAGAGGGAGATGAGAAAGTGAGAGAAAAAATGTGTGTGTGAGAGAGGGAGAGGAGTAGAAAAAGAGAGCGAGAAAGAAAGAGGAAGAGTGAGTGTATGAAAACAAGAGAAAGTGAGAGTGAGGAAAATGTGAGAGAAAGAGAAAGGGGAGAAAAAGAGAAAAGGTGTCTGTGTGTGAGAGAGGAGAAAGAGTGAGGGAGAGAAGAGAGAAAGAAAGAAAAAGAAAGGGAGAGAGAGGGGGTAGAAAAAGTGAGAAAGAGTAAGAGTAAGCTTGTGAGAAGAGAGAAAAGAAAGGGAGAGAAAATGTGTGTGTGAGTGAGAGGGAAAGACACAGATGAAGAAACAGGCCAACCACAGAGATGTGTTTTTATGGGACTTTGCATCTGGAAGCTGGGAACAAACTAGGATTAAACCCCCGATTAGGTGGAAACAGGATCTAGGATAGGTAGGTCTGGGGTGGCTGGGAAAGACTCCACTTCAAGGTGCCGCATTTTCTTCCTCACAGCAATGATGAATTAGAAGACCCCCGGCAGGCCAGTGAAGGGGAATTTGATACCATGGATCCCAAGAAGGAGGTAAGGGACCAGGAAGGCTCCCTCCTGCAGACGGAGTCCAACAGGGTACTAATTACAGGAAGTCCTCGACTTATAACCTTCTGTTTAGCAACGGTCGGAAGGTACAATGGCATGGGAGAAAAATGGCTGTTTTTCACCAGCCTTGCAGCATCTCCCGCCGTCACTGGATCAAAATTCAGGCGCGTGGCAAACAACTCGTCTTTTATGATGGTCGCAGTGCCTCCCTTTTGCGACCTCCTGATCATCGATGGGGGAAGCCAGATTCACTTAACAACTGGGGTTGCTCAATTAACGATGACAAACCACTGCAGTGAGAACGGTCGTAAAACGGAGCGAAACTTGCTTCGCCAATGGTCTCACTCAGCCACGGAATTTGGGTCGCAAAATTGAGGACTCCCGGTATCGGATCAAGAGCCAGAGGTGTTCTGGGAAAGAGAAGCTCTGCCTGGCATCCTCGTCTTACAACGTGGAGATGGGGTGGCCCTGGTTTCGAGAAGCGCATGAAAGTCGACTTCCCCACAGTCTCCTGTTTCATCCCTTGCCCCCCCTCTGCCCCCTCCAGCCTAGTTATCCGAAGCCCCCCAGCAGCAAACCTGGGCCCATGAAGAAGGAGGTGCAGCTGCCCCAATATCGTCATCATCCTCTCCGTGCTCGCCGGCGCCCCCCGAAGGGCATGTATCTGAGCCAAGAAGGTATCACGGGACTTTCCACCAGCCCTGACATGGCCCTGCTCACCTTGCGGCACCTGGACTCCCAGCTGGTTTCGCTCAAACGCCAGGTACCCAGGTCCAATCCAAAATCTTATATATTTTTTTTAAAAAACATTTTGAATGGGGTTCCTTATTTTTTAAAAGGCGTCTTTGGCAGGTGAGGATTGCTAAAGTCACAGGGGGCGCAGAATAGAAGCCGAGTTTAAGTGTTGACTTTCTTCCATTTGAAGTGGGGAATAGAATAGAAATAGGAACAGAAAATAGAATAGGAAATAGGAAAATAGAATGAAATAAAATTAGAATAGAATTAGAAATTAGAACAAGAGGTAGAGAATAAAATATAGACCAGAATTAGAAAGTAGAATAAAGTAGAGAATACAATATAGAATAAAATTAGGATAGAATTAGAACAGAGTAAGTAAAAATTAGAATATAGAATACAATTAGAAATTAGAATAGAATAAGAAGTAGAGAATAAAATATAGAATAAAATTAGAATAGAACTAGAAATTAGAACAGAATAAGTAGAGATTAAAATATAGAATTAGAAATTAGAATAGAATAAGAAGTAGAGAATAAAATATAGAATAAAATTAGAATAGAACTAGAAATTAGAACAGAATAAGTAGAGATTAAAATATAGAATTAGAAATTAGAATAGAATAAGAAGTAGAGAATAAAATATAGAATAAAATTAGAATAGAACTAGAAATTAGAACAGAATAAGTAGAGATTAAAATATAGAATTAGAAATTAGAATAGAATAAGAAGTAGAGAATAAAATATAGAATAAAATTAGAATAGAACTAGAAATTAGAACAGAATAAGTAGAGATTAAAATATAGAATTAGAAATTAGAATAGAATAAGAAGTAGAGAATAAACTATAGAATAGAATCGGAGGCAGATAATACAACAGAATGGAATGGAATGCAATTACAGAGTTGGAAGGGACCTTGGAGGTCTTCTAGTCCAACCCCCTGCCAAGGCAGAAAACCC
This sequence comes from Hydrophis major, assembly GCA_033807585.1. Lineage (NCBI taxonomy): Eukaryota > Metazoa > Chordata > Lepidosauria > Squamata > Elapidae > Hydrophis > Hydrophis major. Next base: position 101,546,954 of record CM066333.1, on the reverse strand, counting down.
TGCACCACTTCAGACAATGGTTAATCCCAACATCTTTTTAAAAACTTCCAGTGTTGGAGCATTCACAATTTCTGGAGGCAAGGAGTTCCATGGGTTAATTGTTCTGTCAGGAAATTTCGCCCTAGTTCTAGGTTGTTGTAGTTTCATCTCCAGCTCCTTTTGGGTCTCCTCTTCCATCCTTTAAGCTTGCGGGGTGTGTGTGTGTGTTTCGCCCCCCCCCCCCCAATTTGAACCCTCCCCCCGTTCTGAGACTCCCCATCCCTTCCGCGCTAGGTGCAGAGCATCAAACAGATCAACAGCAGCATGAAGCAGGCGCTTGGCGAAGGGATACACAAACTGCGTCCAACTGAGGTGAGCCAATGCAGGGAGCCCCAGGGAGGGAAGACCGTGAGCGCCCCAATTCATTCAGGGCAGGGGTGACAGGAGAGAGGTCCAACCTCGTGCCCCCCAAAATAGGCGGTAGGGCAACAGGTGAAACGTTTGGATTTACTTAAGAGTAAGGGAGCCATTTTGATCCAGCCAGGCCTAGGCTCCAAACTAGGCACTAGGTGGGGGAACTCTAGTCCCGCCTTTGACTGGGAGATGTTGAGCCAATCACCTGGAAACTCTAGTTCTAGTCCCGCCTTAGGTGTGAAGACTGGAAGATGTTGAGCCAATCACCAGGAGGCAGTGAGTTCTAGTCCCACCTTAGGTGTGAAAGATGACTGGGAGACTTTGGGCCAATCACCAGGAGGCAGTGAGTTCTAGTCCCGCCTTAGGTGTGAAAGATGACTGGGAGACTTTGGGCCAATCACCAGGAGGCAGTGAGTTCTAGTCCCGCTTTAGGAATGAAAACTGACTGGGAAACTTTGGGCCAATCACCTGGAGGCAGTGAGTTCTAGTCCTGCATTAGGTGTGAAAACTGATTGGAAGATGTTGAGCCAATCACCAGCAGACAGTGAGTTCTAGTCCCTCCTTAGACGTGAAAGACGACTGGCAGACTTTGAGCCAATCAGGAGACTTGAGTTCTTGTCCCGCCTTAGGCATGAAAGCCGGCTGGGAGATTTTGGGCCAATATCCTAATATTCTACCCACCTTGCAGGGCTGTTGTAAGGAGAGGAGGAGGAGCATTAGACACGTAGGAATTTAGTTCATTCCCTAGTATTTGTGTAACTGAATTGGGGGCAATATTTGGGGAGAGCAGCAGGAGGACCCTCTGGAAGGATTTTGGGGGGAGGGGGCAGTGCCTTCCTGGTTTTGGGGTTCCAAAGTGCTCTGCAGGGGGGGGGGGTCAGGGAGGGTCAATAAGGGTGCTCCCCCTCCCTCCGAGATTCAATTCAAACTGGTAAATTTTGCAGACTAACATCAAGTTCAACTCCCGCTGGACGACCGATGAGCAGCTGCTGGCAGTGCAGGGTGAGTTTCCCCCTCTTGCATCAGAAGGTGGGCCGCAGAGAAATCTCACCCCCCGAGCACCCCCTCCCCAAAGCAATTAATCCAGGCTGCGCAGGAACACAAGGCTGTGCTGCCCACATGGCCCGTGGGAATCCTCCCTGCCCCCTCACTCCTTACCTGGCAAACTTGCCAGCTAAAATTGCTATTTTTCCTTTTTCCGACCATCCTCTGTTCTGCTGCACCGGGAGATTTAGATTAGCTAGGAAGCAGGAAATGGTTGGATTTCTTGCTTTCTAGCTAGTCTTTAGAATCAGGGGTGTCCAACCTGGGCAACTTTAAGACTTGTGGAGTTGAAGTCCACAAGTCTTAAAGTTGTCCAGGTTGGACACCCCTGCTTTAGATCTTCGGCTGTGCTTTTAAGCACAGCCGAACCTCCCTTAGGATTGAAGGTTCTGTTATTCAGTGCAAGTAAATTTCATGTGAGAGACTGAGCTAGCCGATGGCAGATAGATAGATCACTGAATGATGCTGTGAGCAACTCAATCTGCCTGATTTTGAGTAGAAGTTGCTTTTTTATATATAAAAAATTATATATATATATATATATATATATATATATATATATATTATATATATATATATATATATATATATATACACACACATTTACATACAAGCCATGCCCATCCAGTCACATGACCAAGCCACATCCACAAATTAGGCCACACCTACAAAACCAGTAAGTGGTTCCTGGGATTTAAAATTGCATGAGTTTGGTGGTCCCCAAGGTCCAAAAGGTTGGCGACCCCTGCTCTAGGGCCACCATGTGGAATGGGTGGGAGACCCCCACCCCCCAGTAGGATAAATAAGCAGCTTCCCCCTGGGGGCACCCGGGAGCCTTTGTCCCGAGTTCTGACGGCTTCGACACAAGAGACGAGGGTGCCATGTCCTTGCTGGCCATGTGGCGCTATGCAGGGCGTCCTGTTCAACCTTCTCTTTTCTCCCCCCTCCCCACCTGTTTCCCGCGGCAGCCATCCGGAAATACGGCAAAGACTTCCAAGCCATCGCTGAAGTGATCAGCAACAAGACGGTGGCGCAGGTGAAAACCTTCTTCGTCAGCTACCGCCGACGGTTTAACTTGGAGGAGGTGCTGCAGGAGTGGGAGGCGGAGCAGGAAGGCCTGAGTCTGGGCCCCGCCCGCGGCAGCTCCCGCCCCCAGGAGCAGAAGAGCAGCAGCGAGGAAGAGGACGAGGTCAGGGGGAGGGGGAGGCCTTGGGGGGGGAGATGCCGGGCACCGTTGGGGTACCTGGCATGGCGCTGACGTCATTCCTTTTGTCCTTCCAGGTCCAGATCACCGCTGTATCGCGATCTGTGCAGCCGCCTCCAACCCAGCCGCCCCAGCCTCCTCCTGCGCTCCCCGCCTCCCCCCGGCCTCCCCCCGTGGCACTCTCCCAGCCTCCCCCTTTGCTGAGGCCCACCCTGCCGACCGCCCCCATGCTGCACCGCCAGCCGCCCCCCCTGCAGCAAGGCCGCTTCCTGCAGCCCAGACTTTCGGTCAACCAGCTGCCGCCTCCGCTCATCCGTCCCGCGGGGTCTCGCCAGGCCACGCAGCGGGGAGCCCAGCACCCCCCAACGCTGCTCAGCGGGACGGGCGAGCCGCCCCCTCTGCCCTCCTTGGGTTCCCTCTGAAGCGGGGACCCCCTGCGCCAGCCTCGCCGCGGCCCTGGTGGGTGGGATTCGGCAGGGAACAGGACGAATGGTACAGGCGTGGGTTGAATGCAGTGGGGAAGGGACGAAGTAGGGGGGAGCAGGAAAAAAAAGGGGGGGCTTTCCACTCCTGCCCTCCCCTCTCCCATAGTTTGGAAAGCTGGCAGCCCTGGATGGGAGGATGCTGGCATTGGGGCAGGGGGCTTGGCAGGTTAAAGAGAAAACAGTAGAAGATGTAGCTTTCGAATAGGACTGGACAGAATACATTTCCCCTGCTTGATGATGATTTTAGGAGGAGGGGAGAAAAGCCCAGGAGGGGGCATGTCTCCCAATTTTGGGGATGGGGAGGGGGGGGGAAGAGGCCGACTGCTTCCGAACCCGATATCCCCACGCCGGAGAACAAGGACTTGGAATTTCTACACGGATGACGAAAAAGCCCCGATCTGCTCTGTACTTACTCATCTGTTCTCCTCCTGGAAGCAGCGTCCGAGGGCCACAGCTGTCAATCGCCTTAAGAGGAAGGGACAGGACCATTTACGTGCCCCCCCTTTCAAGAAAAAAAAAAAAAACTTTCTTCGAACCTAGCAAACACCCCCCCCCAGCCCTTCACCAAGACAGCTCAGCGTCTCTTTTAAGAGTCCACACGTGGCATTTTCAATAAAAGATATTTTGGTACAACTTTTCGGGATGGTGCTTGATTGGAAAGTGGGGGGGGGGAAATAACCGCCCAGATGCATCCTCTCCTCCCCCCTCCCCCCATCATTTTGGAAAAACAGGCTTGGAGCGTGTGGTGCTTTTTTAAAAAAATTTCTTTGGCTTTAATAAGAAACCGGCCAGTCTTCCCAGAGGTGTGATAGGTTCTCTGGCTGGAGCAGGAAGGAATGTGCTCCCCCCCCCCAGGAAAAATGGCTGGTCCCTGGGGGTTGAGGGGTTGGGTGGGCTGGGCTGCCCAAACTTCTGTCCCTTGGGGTCAAGCGGGATGGGAGCAAACGTGGAACCAAAAATAGGAATCTTGACGCTAGAGAGGTGCTTTCTGGAAAGTTTTAATCTAGAACCTGTAAAACTACATCAAACGGCAGCATCCTTGAGAAAGAGAGAGAGAGAGAGAGAAAGGAAGGAAGAAAGAAAGAGAAGGGAAGGATGGGAGGGGAAGAGATGACCTCCCACTCCCCAAAAGGACATGATCTTCTTTCTTTTTTAAAAAAAGGCAATGTTGTGATGAGAAATTAAAACAACCACACACACGCACCCCCCCAACAAAAATAACCACTCACAAAAACCGAGGTATCAGTACAGTTATATACAAACCAGGCGTGTACATATGTGTGTGTGTCAGTGAAGGGGATGCAGAGCCCACTCCCCAGGACCAAAAATACATTCTCAAGAGAGGGGCTGGGGGGGGGAGGGGGGGCGGCCAAAGGTGACAACGAAAGAAACCCAGAGAGAGTGCCAAGCCAAAGAGAAGGCAGGGGCTGCAACCCAGTCTTTTTTTTCTCTTTCCTTTCCTTTCCCTTGTTTTCTTCTTCTTTTGCTCTTGTGCTTTGGAAAGGGAAATAAAAATTGGGGATGGGGGGGGGGAGACTGGAAGGAACAGAAGCCATGGGTCACCTCCCACCCTTCTCTCTCCAGAAAGCCAAGGGCAGCAGCGTACCTGTGATGGGGCCTAAAGCTCTTCAACCCACCCTGATCATCCCAAAGGAATGTGGGATCATGTGTGTCTCTGTGTGTAAAACCCCCTGGCTGTGCTGCCTCCCCTCCCCAAAGCAGGCCTGTTCCACAGCCAGCTTCTGGTGTGTGTGTGTGTGTATGTGTGTGTGTCTGTCCCCCAATGTTTGGGCATGCCAGGGGAAGGAAAGGCTAAGCCCCCCCCCCCCCCCCCCCGGAGTGGAGTGATGCAGCATTCAGAACAAGGAAACGGACTCCGTTGCACAGGGGTGTGTGGAGGTGCGTCCCCCCCGTTGTTGGACGCTGTGTGTGTGTGTGGTGTGTGTGTAAACAGGGTGCTAACCAGCCCTGGGAGTGACCTTCTACCACCATGCCTGTATAAAGGGGAGGGGGGAACATGGAAAGGGGGGGGGACGACAAAGGAGGGATGGATCAAGTTTGCTGTGCCATCTCAACAACCCCCCCCCTCCGTTCAACCCCCAATTAGCCAAGGAAGAGCCCCCCCCCCAAAAAAAATCCTTCGGAGGAGTGTGGGTCTTTTGGTGGCGGTGTGTGTGTATTTGGGGGGGGGGGTTGGCTGGGCAGCAAGGAGGCCCCGGGCTCCCATCGTTGCCAGACGGACACACCGTCCTGCGCCAACATGCCCAGCGAGACCCTCTGTTCCCCGTTTTTTCCCCCAGCGAAGGGTGTTTCCCCCCCCCCCCGTTCACCATCCCTGACCGCCTCCTGCCAGCTGACGCTCTAAAAGGACCCTCTCCCACCCCCAACCCAATTCCCGAGGGGTGGGGGGGGGAGACTGACTCCCTGCGTTTCTCCCGCCCCCCGTTGCAGTTTGGTAGCATGGCAAACCCTGTCTTGTGTACAAGGAGGAAACTGGGGAGGGAGGGGGGAGAAGAGAGGAAGAAGGGTAAAAAAAAATTAAAAATTAAAAAAAAAAAAAAGGAAGAAAAAAGTACCACGGTCGCCACGGAGACCAAAAGGGATGCTTTCCCTCATCCAGACGGACAGCTCTTGGGTACCCTTCCGTTCCTGTTGCCACGGAGACCAGCTAGGTGGCTGCCAACCACAATCCCACGCACCCTGTCTCCATGGAGATCCATCAGTGGGAAGGGGGGGGGGGAGATGGAGAGGCATGTGGGGGGGGGAATACCCCCCCAGCTTCTCCCCCCTCCCTTTTCGCCCTGCCCCCCCGCCTCCGCCCCCTTTTGCCTGTATGGCCCGGCACCCGGGACCCCCTTTTTGGGAAGCCGTGGCTGTCTTTCCTCCTGACACTCCCACCTCCCCCTCCGTCGCATGTGTGGGCCAGGCGCAGGCCTCCCCCTCCCCTCTTTTTCTCCCCCGGGAGGGGGAGGGGGTTTGGCCCGTTAAAGCTTGAGTTCGTTGGCGATTTTGGAGGCAATGTTCTTGAAGGCCATGGAAGTGCCCGATATCCGCTTGAAGCGGACGCCGTTGAGCGAGAGGCGGGGCAGTTTGCAGACTTCCATCTCCCACTGCACGAAGGCCTCGTGGCCCGGGGAGCCGTGCATGCACAGAAGCATGTACTTTTCCTGCAGCTCGCACTGGCAACTGTTCGCATCCAGCACCTTCCGGATCTCCTTCATCATCTCGTTGGGCTCCATGGAGCTGGTCGTCTTCATGCTCCAGGTGAAGCGCAGCGACCGTGGCTTGGCGTCCCGGTTCTCGTCCCGGTCTTTCTCGCCCCCGCCGCCACCGCTACCCATCATGTGAGGCCTGCCAGGGGAGGAGGGGGAGGCAGGGGGAAGAGGAGAAAGGGAAAAGGATGAGGAGGGAGGAGGAATTCTCCTCCCCCCCCCTCCATGCCCCTCCGACGGGCACCGGTGTGCTGCCCCAGTCCGATCCGTGACCAGAACGTGACCCAGAAGAGCTGGGGGCGTGGGGAAAGGAGAGATGAAAAGACAAAGAATTAGAAGACAAGGGAGAACAACGGTGGGGTCTTTGGTGCTCTCTAAGCAGAGTCGTTTTCTTGCCGACGTTTCGTGACCCAACTAGGTAACATCATCAGTGCTAGGCTAGAGGTGGGGCTTTGGAGGAGGAGGAGGAGGACTGCAAGGTCCTTAGTGTTCTCCAAGGGTGGTTATTTTCTGGCAGATGTTTTATTACCAAACTGGGTAACCTCATCAGTGCTAGAGGAGGTGGGATGGAGGAAGAGGATGATGACTGCGGTGTCCTGGGGTTCCCTGAGTGCGGTTCTTTTCTTGCGGACATTTAATTACCCTACAAGGTAATATCATCAGTGCTAGACTGGCAGAGGAGGAGAAAGACTCTGAGGCGCTCTCCAAGTGTAGTTATTTTCTTGCAGACATTTCATTACCAAACTAGGTAACATCATCAATGCTAGACTAAAGGGGGGGAGGAGGAGGAGGAGGAGGAGGAGGAGGAGGAGGAGGAGGAGGAGGAGGAGGAGGAGGAAAAGAGAAAAAGGTCAGGGCAAGGAAGAGGTGTAAGAATTGGAGGTAGGTGCCAAGGAGCAGCCTGGCCCTGCTAGAGAAACAGACCGAGTGGACCCACTCGGACCCGAGTGGGTGGGAAGCCCCCTCCCAGCCCTGGCTGCGTCTCACCTGAGGGTCTCCACGCGGTCTTTGCTTTCGGGCTCATGCGGGTTCCTCAAAAAACAGAGCAGGAGACAAGCCATCAGCACCCTCCAGTTAGCACTTCCTGCCCCTGGTTTTGGTTTTCGCCCAAGCCATGGGGGGGTGGGGTTTTTTTGAGGTATCCAAAAGGGGGGTGGGGGCTAAGGGGCGGTGGGGCCCCCAGGCAGAGCGGGCAGCCCCCCTCTCGGTTGTTGTTCTGCATGCTGGGATCAGCCAAGGCAGCCTCTTTCGGGGGGACGGGTCAGCCTTTGGATTTGTTTGGCTGGGTGCAAGCCCCGTTTCTCTAATCCATTCCCAAAGAGCAGAAGCCACGGACAAAAGCGAGGAAGGAAGGAGGAAGGGCAGGAGACGGGGGAGCAGGCTGAGCCGCGGGGTGAGGGGGGGCTCCTGGTCTGGACCCTAGGGAGGTCTGCCACGAACCCCACTGGGTGGTCTGAAGAGCCAAGGGTTCAACCCCCAGCTTCTCCTAAGGAAAGATCCGCACAACCTCCGAAGGCGGCACGGCTGAATCGGTCTCTCTTTTTGGCCATGACCGACGTGGGAAACGGCTGCATTTTGTGGGAAGCGGCCACATTTCATCTCCTTTCGCTTTGGTTCTGATCCTGCCAGTTTGGGGGAACGCTCCCCCAAACCCAGCCTCACTCAGAGGCCTTCCTTTTCTCTCTCTCTCTCTCCTTCCTTCTCTTCCTTTTCTTTATTTCCATTTTCCTTCCTTCCTTTCTCTTCCTTCCTTTTTTGTTTCCTTCTTTCCTTTTTCTTTCCTTCCCTCTCCTCCTAATTTTTCTTTTTTTTCCCCTTCCTTCCCTTCTTTTTTGTTTTCTCTTTCCTTTCCTTCCTTTTTCTTTTCCTTCTTTCTATTTTCCTTCCTTTCTCTTCCTACTTGTGTTTCCTTCTTTCCTTTTTCCTTTCTTTCTTCTCTTCCTAATCTTTTTTTCCCTCCTTCCTTTCCTTTTTCTTTTCCTTCTTTCCATTCTTTTTTCTTCCTTCCTTCTCTTCCTTCCTTCCTTCCTTCCTTTCCTTTTCTTCCTTTTTCTTTTCCTTCTTTCCATTTTCCTTCTTTCTCTTCTTTCCTTTTTCCTTCCTTCGCTTCCTAATCTTTCTTTTCTCCTTCCTTCCTTCTTTTTTTTTTGTTTTCTCTTTCCTTCCTTCTGTTCCTTTTTCTTTTCCCTCCTGTCCATTTTTCTTCCTTTCTCTTCCTCCCTCCCTCCAAGAAGAAGAGAAAAAGCTTCTTGGATGAGAAGCAAAACGCTTTTAAAGCCCAAGAAGGTCTAGCTGCCTTTTGCAAAAAGCTCCTTGTGGGGACAACCGTGGCCCAGTGTGCTGGGGTGCTCCGAACCCTTCTGGGCCCATTTCCCTCTGCCCGTCCCTTTCAGGAGGTGCTCATGTGCACCAGCATCACACCCTCCCTGTGCAAAAGGCAAAGCGGGGCAACCCCAGAGCCCCTGGGACTCTGTTTCTCTCAGCAGAGGGTTGCAGGTTGACAAGGGGGCAGGCTATCTTGTAATACCCCTCCCCTCTTTTTGGGGGGATGGGGGTGGAAATTCACACATAGGCATTCTCTTTTCTGCCCAGCTCTGCTCCAAGAAAAGGACTCTGGATCAATTTTGTAGGTCAACACTGTAGCTGTACCAGGTTTGAAAGCTGAAGGTTGAATAAAAAAAGGATCTTTCTTTCTTTCTCTTTCTTTTCTTCCTTCCTTCTTCCTTCCTTCCTTCCCTCTCTTCCTTCTTTCCCTCCTTTCTTTTTTCTTTTTCTTCTTTCTTTTCTATCTTCTCTCCCTCCCCCTTTATCCATTCCTTTCTTTTCTTCCTTTCCTTCCTTCCTTCCTTCCCTCCTTTCTCTTTTTTCCTTCTTTTCTTCCTTCTCTCCCTCCCTTTATCCCTTCCTTCCTTCCTCCCTTCCCTCCTTTCTCTTCTTCTTCTTCTTTTCTTCCTTCCTTTATCCCTTCCTTCCTTTTTCTTTCTTTTCTTCCTTCCCTCTTTCTTCCTCCCTTCCCTCCTTTCTCTTTTTTCTTTTTCTTCTTTCTTTTCTATCTTCTCTCCCTCCCCCTTTATCCATTCCTCTTTCTTTTCTTCCTTTCCTTCCTTCCTTCCTCCCTTCCCTTTCTCTCTTTCTTCTTCTTCTTCTTCTTTTCTTCCTTCTCTCCCTCACCCTTTATCCCTTCCTTCCTTTTTCTTTCTTTTCTTCCTTCCCTCCTTTCTTCCTTCCTTCCCTCTTTATTCCTCCCTCCCTTCCCTCCCTTTCTTTTTTGTTTCCTTCCTTCCTTCCTTCCTTGGGGGGAATGCAAAGGGCTGCCAGGAAGCAGAAAAACAACAACACAATTCTGCTTATTTTCCGTTTAAACCGGAGTTAATGCAAGTGGATGAAGCTGGCTTGATTCCATTTACTTAAGCCTGGCATCTCACAGCTCTCGCACACAAGACTCTGTTGAAGTGACCGCTGAAAACTGACAGCACAACTTCCTCCCAATTTGAGAGAGGAAACGTATGGGAACTACAGCATGAGACCCAGCTTGTCTGTGGCACGCTACACAGGCAATTCCCCGACTTACAACAGTTCATTTAGTGACCGTTTGAAGTTACAACGGCACTGGTTCCTATTTATGATGGTCGCAGAATCCCGGGGGTGGGGGGTGGGGGGTGATGTTCACCTGATCCCCTTTTTCGACCTTTGGACAAGCAAAGTCAGTGAGTGAAGCCAAATTCACTTAAGAACCCTCTGATTAACTTAACAATGGTGGTGATTCACTTAACAACCGTGGCAAGCGAGGTCATAAAACGGGGCAAAAATCTCACTGAACGTAATGTCTCACTTAGCAGCAGAAACCTTGGGCTCAGAGTTGTGGCTGTACGTCAAGGACTACCTAGACAGCCCAAAGCCAGTTTTCTCTATTTTGATCCCAGATTCCTTACTGTTTAGGGCAGGGGTCTCCAACCTTGGCTCCTGGAAGCCTGGCGGACTTCAACTCCCAGAGTTCCACAGCCAGCAAAGCTGGCTGTGGAATTCTGGGAGTTGAAGTCCGCCAGGCTTCCAGGAGCCAAGGTTGGAGACCCCTGGTTTAGGGGGTGAACGTACCTAATCCTTCCTCCTCGTATTTTATCCCCAACAACAACCCCATGAGGGCTGAGAGAGAGAGGGAGGAACTGGCTCAAAGTCACCTGGTTGGGTCTAAGGCAGGACTAGAACTCTCTCAAGCGCCTGGTTTCTAGCCCAGCAGCTTAACCACCAGGCCAAAGTGGCTCTTGTAAAATTACCTTTGTGATCTCATTGTTTTCCCCTTGAAAAGAAATCACTGCAACCTGCACCACGGCTAGCATTTTCCCCTTGGGGGTGCAAACCCCCTACTCCCCAGGGCCTCCATTTTTCATCCCCGAGGAGGACTGTAAAGTTCTCTTGGACAGGCTGAATCCCTGTTCACCCACCTCCCGCAAGCTAAGCCTGAACCTTCAAGGCAGCGTCCAGCAGCAGAGCAGAGGGATATAGCCCAGCTCCTCCTAACCGCCATCATGCAGAAAGAAGAGGGATTAGTGTGGGGCAGGAGAGGGGCAGGAGGGGTGGGGGGGAAGATTCTGGTTAGAAAGAGCAGAGGCCCAGCCAAGGCAAAAACCACAAAGATGGAGAATCACCTTTAAAGAGACAGCCTTCTCGTACGGTTAATCCCACGCCAGACAACTTATTGGCGACCCAGATGGGACCGAGTGGAAACAGCCCCTCCCCGACATCCCGGCGGGCTTCCCTTCCTGCAGGCCAAAAGCTAATAAGACCACCACCACTACCAAACTGTCCCTTTAAGGGTGCCCTCTGCGTTCACACACAGCCACCCTTGGCCATCATGGGTCTGGGGGGACAGAGAGAGCGAGAGAAAGAGAGAGAAAGAGAGAGCGAGAGAAGCTGGCAGGGAGGAGGTGAGTGTTGCATGAGAGGAAGGAGGAGGAGGAAGAGGAGGGGAAAGAACAAATTCAAGAGTGACGAACGCCTACCTTCTGGCAAACCTGAAAGACAGATTTCTAGAAGGGGAGGGGGTAAAAAAAGGGAGGGGGGAGGAAAAAAACACAGTGGTGGGTGGATGAGCAAGCGTGAAAGTGTGAAATGAACAAGCCACGGGTCCCGGAATAGGCCGGTGCCCCCCTCTTCCCGCCCCTCCCCAGATTTGTTCTGGGGGTGTCTTTGAGGAAAGGGAGGCTGATGTGAACACCTCCCCCCCCCCCCCCCAGTTTTTCATTCCTTCCGTCCAATGCAGAAAGACAAGCAGCCTCCCTGTGTCTCAAACTGGGATCTGTCTTGGGTGGGTGGGGCTCTCCAAAATCCCTGGTCGCCTCTTTTGGAAGGCGAGAGGGAGTGGGGGGAACCCGGGGTGGCTGGGGTCACCCCTGCTCTCTCCCGCCCCATAGCCCCCTCTGGCTGGAGGCTGCCCAGGGAAGGACCCACAGAAGGACGGGGGGGTGAGTTGAGGGGGTGGGCAGGAAGGAAGGTAAAACACACAGCAAAAGAAAAGGGAGACAGGAGGCGTTGGACTGCACAGAGGTGGGTCATCCCCCCCCCTTCCCAGACTCCCTCCCCTCCTCTTGGGGCCTTGCGAAGGAGGAAGTTTACAAAACAGCCTCTCGAAAACTCACACACACACACACACACATACACACACACAGAGTTTGTGGTTTGGGTTTGCAGCCTTGTCTGATTTCGTGCCTTCTTCCAATACTAAATAGGCTATTTTGGTGTTTCTCAACCTTGGATGCTTTTTAAGATGAGTGGACCTCAACTCCCAGAATTCCCCAGCCGGCAGAGCGGAGATCAGAACCAGCAGAAGGTGGAAGGAGAATTCTGGGAGTTGAAGTCCGCCCATCCTAAAAGGGCCCAAGGTTGAGAAAACCTTTTTTTTTTTACATGGTTTCGAACTGCTAGGTTGGCAGAAGCTGGGACAAGGAACGGGAGCTCCCTCCGTGATGCAGCGCTAGGGATTCGAACCGCCGAACTGCTGACCTTTCTGATCAACGAGCTCAGCGTCTTAGCCCCTGAGCCACCGCGTCCCCTTCCTTCCAACTCTTGTTATTCTTAGTACTGCAGGGGTCCTGTGATCAGGAGCCATCCCACCCACTCCATCCTGGGCTTTGCAGTGACAATGCTGGCTAAGCCACCCTGAATGATAGCTTGTCATTCCCCAGCGATGTTACTCCAAAGAAAAGTCTCCTCGTTTGGGGGGGAGGGGAGATTTCTAGGCTGTTCTTGCATCCCAGACCCACTTGGGGATGGGGTTGGCTTGCCTGCCGAGGACCCCCTTTCTGGATCTTGCTAGGAAGAGGTTGTGCCCCAGCCCCGTGGAGCCCTGGGGGTGGAGGGCATCTGAAAGCTGGGTGGGCTCACCTCCCCCCCCTTAAAAGAGCTGGTGGCAGCTTTGGATTCTTGGCACCGCCTGGAGTGTGTGTGATTTGAGTGTGGACCAATAGCAATAGCCCTTATAGCAATAGCACTATTATATACCGCTTTATCGTGCTTTTACAGCCCTCTCAAAGCAAGAGTCAGCATATCTGTGTCTTCCTTTTGCCCACCTCGGAAGGATGGAAGGCTGAGTCCACCTTGAGCCTGGTGGGATTCGATCTGCCCAACTGCAGTAGGAGTAGCCTGCAGTACTGCACTCTAACCACTGCGCCACCGAGGCTCTTAGACTTATATACCACTTTATAGTGCTTCACAGCCCTCTCCAAGCGGTTGACAGAGTCAGCCTCTTGCCCCCAACAGTTGGGGTCCTCATTGGACCAACCTTGGAAGGACGGAAGGCTGAGTCCACCTTGAGCCTGGTGAGACTCAAACTGCCCAATTGTAGGCAGCCGGCAGTCAGCAGAAGATCGCCTGCAGTACTGCAGTCTTAACCACTCCGCCACCGCAGCAGGCAGCGGACTGTGGGTGCTGTGACATCGTGGTGGGGGATCTGTGGGAGGGGAGGGAGAGAGGGAGGGGCAGCGGGGTCCGACACACACAAAGAATCAGCCAGCATGCGCCCCTCGGAGCCCCCGGGAACAGCAGGGACGTTTCTGATCGGGGAGGAGAAAACAGGGTGTGTATGTCCCATCTCACTCTCACCCTGCTCCCCCCTCCATGCAGTCATGCCACCCCGGATGCACTGCTCCTGTCCTTCCCCGGCTCACCTGCGTACGAACTTGGAGGTGAACTTGCTGAAGAGGCTGCCCGAAGCCCCTCTTCGGCCTTGGCTGTTGCCTGAAGGCGAGGCGGGGGTCAGTCCGTAAGAGAGGTTCTGCTGGTCCCGGACCGGCCGGAGCTGCCCGGCGTGGAAAGTGCTGCGGCTCTGGATGCCTCGTGGGAAGTTGGTACGCTCGGGGAGGGCGCTGCTGATGTTGTGGGCGGAGGGGGAGGCCACAGGAGCCCGCTGGGGGGCTGTGCTGTGGGGAAAGAGGAGGAGGAGGAGGTCAGTCAGGGGAGGTCAGACGGAGAGACCCTCCGCCCCTCCGCTGACTTGGGAGGTGTAGGTGGCGAAGGGAGAGAGAAGCCACGTCCTACCCACGAATGCTGGTTTGGGGTTCCTGGGGAAGGGGGTGAGCCGATCCATAGGGTCAGGCCTGACAAGCCATTTTTAGATGGTATCCCAGGGGTTTCTTCCCCAAGGATGAAGATGGAGAGGTGTCAGGGCTCCGACAATTCACCCCCATTCAAATCTTGAGTCTCTAGCCACATCTCTCAGAATTAAAAAAGAAATTATTTATTAGGAGTGAACAATGCCGGTGCTACCTGGATGCAGCTGACTTCTGAGATGCATCATTCATTTCCCCCTTGACCCTGGTCTTCCTCCCACCCCCTGGATGTATATTCTCCAATGGAACACATCTATAGCCAAGAGTCATCAATCATGCTCTCCAGTCATAATCTTGTGCGCCAACAGCTTCAGCTGCCTAGCAATTATCTGAAGCATTTAAGGAATGCACTGCTTCCCCCACTCCCTTTCTGCTGACAACTCTAAAAGACCAGAGAAATATTTTTGAGTTGACAGGAGGCTTCCACCCTGACGGTGGGGAAGCTGGATTGACTTAACTACCAAGGCCCAAAAGACTGTGAAATCAGGAGTGGTCAGCCAATGTTTCACTTAATGACTCCACTGCTTGGTGACGGAAGGCGTTATGGTCCCACTTGCCTTTGCAAGTAGAAGACTACCTACAAAATGGATTCCCTTTGTCCCAGGCATGGAGAGGGGGAAGCAAACCCAGTAGGAATCACCAACATTGTCCTGGCCGGTGGGTCCCAAACGAGCCAGGATCATAAGCCAATTGGAACCCAGGGATCCAGGGCCATGAAGAGGTGGAGGGCATGTTGAGGAAAGATGCCATGAAACCATGTTTCCCCCCTTCCAGCCTTTAGGCCAGAGGTCTCCAAACTTGCCCAACTTTTAGGACTTGTGGACTTCAAGTCCCAGAATTCTCCAGCCAGTCATGGGAATTCTGGGAATCCAACTTGCTGAAATGTCCACTAGAGGGCAACAAAGAGATGCACATCTCTTTGCTGCCCTCTAGTGGTCATTCAAAGGTTTGCCACTCCAATATGGTGACTGGGAGAACGTCCACAAGTCTTAAAGTTGGCCAAGTTTGGGGACCCCTGCCTAAAAAATAGGGGGGAACCCACCCAACAGGATGAGCTCCCAGGTCTCAGGACAGAACCCCTCAACCTCTTCTGCCCCGATCCCCTCCAGGCAGCCCTCCCCCACCCTTGCAAGGGTGATGGCTCTGGGACCAGGAAGGGACGCAGAACGAAACCAAGGGGGGCAGCTGGAGAGACCTGGAGGGCAGGAAGCAGGAGAGGAGGGAAGGAAAGACCCCCAGGTGCCCACAGCTGCCCACTTGCCTAGGTCGCTGGGCCTCGCAGTGATTGTCGGTGGGGGGCAGCGTGGGCTTGGAGGGGTGCACCGAGGTGGACATGGATTTCTGGTGCTGTCGCGGGCGCGCGGAGCTCACGGCGGCGGAGGCGGAGGCGGTGGAGGCCCTGGAGCCCGGAGTGGTTAGGCTGGGGGGGAGGGGGAGAAAAAATAAAATCAAGCCAGGGAGAAGCCAAAGTCCAAACCAAGGAGAGAAAACAGGGTGGGGGGGTTGGGAGGGAAAGGGGGGGGGGGAGAATGAGAGGAGGGGGAAAAGGGGTGAAGAAGTGGGGGTTGTCAGATGAAATCTGCAGCAGGCCCCACCAACCACCCCAGACTATCCAGTCATGTTGCCCAACTGCAGCTTGTAATTGTCGGGGCTACGTCTTTCCTTTCTTTTCCTTTCCTTTCCTCCTTCTATCTTCCTTTCCTTTCCTTCTTCTATTTTCCTTTCTTTCTTCTGTCTTCTTTTCCTTTCCTTCTATCTTCCTTTCCTTTCCTCCTTCTATCTTCTTTTCCTTTCCTTCTATCTTCCTTTCTTTCTTCTATCGTCCTTTCCTTCTTTTATTTTCCTTTCCTTTCTTTCTTCTATCTTCCTTTCCTTCTTCTATATTCTTTTCCTCCTTCTATTTTCCTTTCCTCCTTCTATCTTTTCCTTTCCTTCTATCTTCCTTTCCTTCTTCTATTTTCCTTTCCTTTCTTCTATCTTCCTTTCCTTCTTCTATATTCTTTTCCTCCTTCAATTTTCCTTTCCTCCTTCTATCTTCTTTTCCTTTCCTTCTATCTTCCTTTCCTTTCCTTCTTCTATTTTCCTTTCCTTTCTTTCTTCTCTTTTCCTTTCCTTCTATCTTCCTTTCCTTTCCTCCTTCTATCTTCTTTTCCTTTCCTTCTATCTTCCTTTCCTTCTTCTATCTTCCTTTCTTTTCCTTCTTCTATCTTCCTTTCCTTCTTCTATCTTCCTTTCCTTTCCCTTCCCCTTCCCTCCTTCTAATTTCCTTCCCTTCTTCTATCTTCCTTTGCTACTTCTCTTTTCCCTTCCTATCTTCCTTTCCCTTCCCTTCCTCCTTCTATCCTCCTTTCCTTTTATCTTTCTTTTTTTCCTTCTTCTATCTTCCTTTCCTTTCTTCCCTTTCTTCCTATCAATCCCATTCTTCTTTTCTTCCCTCCCTCCTTCCTTCTCATCCCATCCATCCCTTCATCAGCTAAAAGGGGTGGCGGGTGGGAAGAGGTGGTCCCCACCATCAATCCCGCCACGCCACAGATAGAGCCGCCAGGAGGGTCATTCCGGGGAGGGGGGGGCAGGAGGGGGGGAAAGGAAATATACAATACACAACCCAGTATATATGTATATGAGTCAAGCAACCCCACTAGATGCAACAGGAAATGGAGGCAAACGGAGGTTCTCTTAGTGGGATGGAGTGAGGGAGGGGGATGGATGCATGACTGAGGCTTTGAAGGAAGACCAGCGGGTTGGGTCCAAGGGGGGGGGGTGTAAAGGCATGAAAATATATAGGTGTGTGTGGGGTGTGTGTGTGAATGTGTGCAGGGACGAGAGCTGCTCCTTGCTAGCTAAGGAAAAAGTATTCCGAGGAGACCCGTGGGAAAGGACTTTTGGATGGGAATTCGGGGCAGCCTGCAGGGGAAGTAAAGGAAACACACACCCCCTCGCCAAATGGACGTAAGAGGAGGTGTCCCCCTCCCTCTCGCCTTATCCGCCCAGGGACAGTATCCAGGGGGGAGGGCGTAAGGGGGGGGGGAAGGGAAGGTGTGGGTCTTTTTAGCAACTCTTCTGCACCTCCAAGAGGGGACCACTTCCACAAGGATCATTCCTGCTCGGAAGGGGGTGTTGGTGGCTGGGCTGGGTTCAGACCACGGGTGGGACATTGAAACTGGGCTCGATTTAGATCCGGGGTCCCCAAACTTGGCCAACTTTCAGATCTGTGGACTTCAGCTCCCAGAATTCTCCAGCCACTCATGGGCGTTCTGGGAAACCAACTCACTAAATCCAACTCGCTGAAAACGACCACTAGAGGGCAGCAAGGAAATTCACATCTCTTTGCTGCCCTCGAGTGGTCATCCAAAGCTTTGCCACTCCAATATGGTGACTGGGAGAACTTTGGGAGTTGAAGTCTCTACAAGTCTTAAAGTTGGCCAAGATTGGAGACCTCTGATTTAGATCCAAGTAATTTTGAAAAGCGCTTTGGGGCAGGAGAGGGGAAGGGGGGAAACTATACCACTTTAAATAAGAATAAAAAACTTCTACTAGGATTACTGCTGCTAGTATTACTAGCGCAATTATTATTAATTTGTAAAAGGAAATGGACTCAGACCACTGTTGACTAAGCACTTGGGTAACAGAAATATCAGAATAATGAAAGTTGGAAGGGACCTTGGAGGTCATCCAGTCCAGCCTCCTGCTCAAGGCAGGAGTTCTTATATATTAAAGGGAAAAAAAGTATAAATAAAAAAAAGATTTTAAGAAAGCAAATTTTAACTCAATATCCATGTCTACAAATCTTTAAAAAGTGACTAAGGGTGGAAAACCCTGGGTTAAAATAGAAACACTTTTAAACCCTGGTTTAAATAGAAATATCTTTGTTCCTGGTTTAAAATAGCAACACTTTTAAACTCTGGTTTAAATAGAAACACCTTTGTTCCTGGTCTAAAATGGAAACCCTGTGAAACCCTGGTTTAAATAGAAACACTTTTGTTCCTGGTTTAAAATGGAAACACTTTGAAACCCTGGTTTAAATAGAAACACTTTGAAACCCTGGTTTAAATAGAAACACTTTTGTTCCTGGTTTAAAATGAAAACACTTTGAAGCCCTGGTTTAAATAGAAACACTTTTGTTCCTGGTTTAAAATGCAAACACTTTTATTCCTGGGTGGGGGCAACTTTGGGGTGGTCAGAGCCGACTTCCCACCTCTTCCTCCTCTTCCTCCTTACCTATCTTTGCCGTTCTGTATCGAGTTCTGGCCCAAGCTGGCGCGGTCCAGCATGGGGGAATTGCGGCTCCGATTTGTGCTGGTCGAGAGAACGCTGTTCTGAAAACGAGGAGAGACGGCAAGTGAGGGATGGCCGCCGGCAGCAGATTTCCAACGTTTCCCATCCAGAAAAAAACAACAAAAGCCTCTAAGGTGGTCCTCGACTTACAACACTGCATCGAGTGACTGTTCAAAGTTACAACGGCACTGAAAAAAGGGACTTGCGACCGTTTTTCACACTTAATGACCGTTGTAGCATCCCCCACCCAAATGATCAAAATTCAAATGCTTGGGCACTGACTCATATTTAGGACGCTTGCAATGTGATCTCCTTCTGCGACCTTCTGTCCATGGGGAAGCCAGATTAGCTTCACGACCGTGCTTATTAACTTAGCAGCTGCCCCAATTCACTTAGCAACGGGGGCAAGGAAAGTCGTAAAAGGAGGGAAAAACCTGCTTCCTAAATTATTCCACCGAGCCACACAGAAGTTGAGCCTCAATTGTGGCTTTTAAGTCAAGGACTACCTGTAATGCAGCCTTTATACGGGTACAGCAATACAGGCAGTCCTCAACTTATGATGACTTGCTTAGCGACTGTCTGAAGTTACGACAGACTTCCCGCTTCAAAAAACCGGTATTTATAATCTGTTTCTATGCAAGGATATCCCCACCACCAATTAAATAACTATTTTTGGAGAACTTGGCTACTGACTGTTCAACTGATACGACTCTTTTTTTGACACTTTCCGTGCTTTTTAAGCTAAAAACATCCGTACGAATCAACAGGCTCGCTTTACGATCCACGTGTTGTCCACATTGTGACCCCACAACAAAACAGGTCCTAAGCTCAGCTTGGTCATGGGACTGCCTCAATTTATGGCGGTCGTGTCTTAAGAGGATTCCATTAAGGCCATAGAGGTCAAGGACTACCTGGATAGTAAATTCCTGAGTAGCCACGCTGGACAGGCGGTTATAGATTCAGCGATGGAGCTACTCTGCCCCCCGCAAAGCCCACAGGTGGGGAGGGGGGTGTCTTCGGGCACTGACCGTGGAGGGCATAGGGGTGCTTTTCTTCCTCTCCAGGCTGGGCAGGGGGCTGGCGGGCACTTTGACGGTGCTTCCGGCCTTACTACGCCCAGCCTCCCTCTCCTCCTCGGGCCTCTTGTTCTCAGCGTTGGCTGCCTGCGTTTTCTTGGAGTAAGACGTGGACGTCGGGATGTTGGGTACTGCGGGCAGAGAAAAGGGAGAGCAGTGAGGGCCAGGGAGATGCAAGGAGGAGGGCCGTCCTTTGGGGGCAAAAGAAAACCCCTCCCTCCCGAGACCCTCCCAAAGGCGAAACCCACCCACCCCGATGGCGATGATGAACTCTTTAGGGCGGCCAAATGGAAAAGATTCCAGGCGATTTACATCGAAAACTCAAAAAGGGCAAAGGAAAATACTATTGTTTTGTTGTTGTTAAGATTTTCGCCCTGCCTTTTCATTGATTTATACACACATGCACACGATTGCACACCCACCCTTGGTGAACCCAAGGTGGCGACCTCACCCCTCCCCCATTTTTTGCATCACAACGACCCTGTGAGGTGGGGGTTGGGCTGAGAGAGAGGGACTGGTTCAAAGTCACCCGGTCAGCTTTCATGCTTAAGGCAGGACTAGAACTCACTGTCTCCTGGTGATTGGTCCAAAGACACCCATCCAACTTTCATGGCTAAGGCAGGACTGGAACTCACCACCTCCTAGTAATTGGTCCAAAATCACCCATCCAGCTTTCATGCCTAGGATGGGACGAGAACTCACTGTCTATGATTTCTAAGCCACCCCCTTTACCACAACACGAAACCGGCTATCTATAATGCTGGGAGACAGTGAATACTAGTCCTGCCTTTGGCAGGAAAGCTGGCTGGGTGACTCTGGGCCAATCATCAGGAGACGGTGAGTTCTAGTCTCTTCCTTAGGCATGAAACAGCTGGGTGACTTGGGTGCAATCACCAGGAGACAGTGAGTTCTAGTCCTGCCTTAGGCAGGAAAGCTGGCTGGGTGACTCTGGGCCAATCATCAGGAGATGGTGAGTTCTAGTTTCTTCCTTAGGCATGAAACAGCTGGGTGACTTTGGGCCAATCACCAGGAGACAGTGAGTTCTAGTCCTGCCTTAGGCACAAAAGCCAGCTAGGTGACTTTGGGCCAATCACCAGGAGACAGTGACTTCTAGTCTCTTCCTTAGGCATGAAACAGCTGGGAGACTCTGGGCCAATCACCAGGAGATGGTGAGTTCTTGTTCCACCTTAGGCATGTAAGTCCACTGGATTAATTTGGGCCAATCACCAGGAGACGGTGAGTTCTAGTCCCACGTTATGCAGGAAAGCCAACTGGGTGACTCTGGGCCAATCACCAGGAGATGGTGAGTTCTAGTCTCTTCCTTAGGCATGAAACAGCTGGGTGACTTGGGTGCAATCACCAGGAGACAGTGAGTTCTAGTCCTGCCTTAGGCACAAAAGCCAGCTAGGTGACTTTGGGCCAATCACCAGGAGACAGTGACTTCTAGTCTCTTCCTTAGGCATGAAACAGCTGGGAGACTCTGGGCCAATCACCAGGAGATGGTGAGTTCTTGTTCCACCTTAGGCATGTAAGTCCACTGGATTAATTTGGGCCAATCACCAGGAGACGGTGAGTTCTAGTCCCACGTTATGCAGGAAAGCCAACTGGGTGACTCTGGGCCAATCACCAGGAGATGGTGAGTTCTAGTCTCTTCCTTAGGCATGAAACAGCTGGGTGACTTGGGTGCAATCACCAGGAGACAGTGAGTTCTAGTCCTGCCTTAGGCATGAAAGCTGGCTGGGTGACTATGGGCCAATCACCAGGAGACGGTGAGTTCTAGTCCCGCTTTAGGCATGGAAATTAGCTGGGTGACTTTAAGCCAACCACCAGGAGACAGTGAGTTCTAGTCCTGCCTTAAGCATGAAAGCTGGCTGGGTGACTTGGGGGCAATCATTCTCTCTCTCTCTCTCTCTCTCTCTCTCAGCCCAACCCACCTCACAGGGTTGTAGGGAAAAATAAGAGAAGGAAAGAATATTCGACACCTCGAGTTACTTATAAAAAAAAAGAACCCACGATAAAAGGTGGGATAAATCCACCCCTCTAGTGCAGGACAGCCTCCCTGCTTGGCCCAGAACAAGGGGGACCCCCGGAGCGGAAGAAACTCACCCTGGTCACTTAAGCGGCGCTGCTTGGGGTTGGCGGAGATGCTGCGTTGTACCTTGTGCGAAGGGGAGGGGACCATGCTGTTGGCGAGCTCCGGCTGGGGCCGAGGCTTGAGGGTACTGCTGTCGTTGTCGAGCTGAAGGAGCAGGGAAAAGGGGGGGGGGTCAGAAAAGGCTCCAGCCCCCAGAGGGGGCTTCTCACGCAAGCCCTCGCAGGCAGAGTTCCACCCCTCCCAAAAAAGAACCAAAGATGTTTTCCTTTGCACGGAGGAAAAGAGAAGTTTATTGCTGGGACTGTCGGAGCATGGAACAGAAAACTGGGTTATTGAAAAAGGGGCAGCTTTCTTTGGGAAGCGAAGCACTTTTTGCAACTGCGTTTACTTGCAAAAGAAATTAAAAAGTTTCTTCTTCCCATCTCTTTTCTTCTTTCTTTCTTCACTTTATGTTTTATTTCTTCTTGCTTTCCATGAGCTTGTATTTGCTTTTATCTTCTTTGCAAAACTTTTATCTTCTTTGCAAAGCCTCCCTATCTCTTTCCTTCCTTCCTTCCATCCACACCTCATCTCATCTATCTCTTTCCTTCCTTCCTCTTCTATCCATACCTCATCTCCTTCCTTCCTTCTTTCCCTTTCTATCCACCTCATCTCCTTCATTCCTCATTTCCATCTTCCTTCCTTCTTCCCTTCCTCCCTCCCTCCCTCTCTCTTTTACACGACTTCCATCCAAAAAGCCATTTTAACCCTGCCTGTTCTCCATGGCTTATTTCTTTTTAAATTTTCCAGGGAGAGGATTTATGAACAAAAGGGGCATTTGAGACTTGCTGTGTGGAAAAACGCAAACTGAAGGGAAAACTTTCTGAGAAGATGCATGAGGACCGGAAGGCTGCTAAGAAATAAAGAATAAAATCCTCTTATCCAGGGATCTCCAGCGATATGACAAAAAGAGGTCCAGGGTTGCTTCTCATTGCATCCAGCGGGGTGCCACCTGTCAATCACAGGTTTCACCAGGGCAGCCTGGCATGGCAGCTGCAAAATTCTATCCCTGAGAACGAGCAGCAGCCAACAAGCCCAGGGGTGGGTGGAGGCTGCTACCAACTGGAGACAGGTGTTGGTGCCAGGTTGCCACATGCACAGAGTAAATTGAAATTAACAGAATATTTAGAAGGGACCGGGGAGGCCTTCTAGTCCAGCCCTCTGCTCAAGCAGGAAACCCTTTCAGACAAATGGCTGTCGTGATTCTTCTTAAAATCCTCCGGTGTTGGAGCACCCACAACGTTTGGAGGCCAGCTGTTCCGCTGGTTAATTGTCCCCACTGTCAGGAAGTTTCTCCTTAATTCCAGATCGCTTCTCTCCTTGACTAGTTTCCATCCGTTGCTTTCCGTCCTGCCTTCTGGGGCTTTGGAGAATAGCTTGGCCACCTCTTCTTTGGGGCAGCCCCTCAAATACTGCAAGACTGCTGTCCTTTTTGGATATTGTACCCTATGACTATTATGAAGTGTTGTGCCTGATGATTCTTGACTCTTGACGAATGTCTCTTTTCTTCTATGTACACTGAGAGCATTTGCACCAAGACAAACTCCTTGTGTGTCCAAACACACTTGGCCAATAAAGAATTCTATTCTATTCTATTCTATTCCTTATTCTGTTCTGTTCTGTTCTATTCTATTCTATTCTATTCTAATTTCTATTCTATTTCATTCCTTATTCTATTCTATTCTATTCTATTCTATTCTATTCTATTCTATTCTCCTATTCTATTCTATTCCTATTCTCTATTCTATTCCTTATTCTATTCCCTATTCTATTCTATTCCTTATTCTATTCTATTCCTTATTCTATTCTATTCTATTCTATTTCCTATTCTATTCTATTTCCTATTCTATTCCTTATTCTATTCTCTATTTTATTCTATTCCTTATTCTATTCTATTCCCTATTCTATTCTATTCCATTCCTTATTCTCTTCTATTCCTTATTCTCTTCTATTCCCTATTCTATTCTATTCAATTCTATTCTATTTCCTATTCTATTCTATTCTATTCTCTATTCTATTCCTTATTCTATTCTCTATTCTATTCTATTCCTTATTCTATTCTATTCTATTCCTTATTCTATTCTAATTCCTTATTCTATTCTATTCTATTCCCTATTCTATTCTAATTTCTATTCTCTTCTATTCCTTATTCTCTTCTATTCCTTATTCTCTTCTATTCCTTATTCTATTCTATTCCCTATTCTATTCTATTCAATTCTATTCTATTTCCTATTCTATTCTATTCTATTCTCTATTCTATTCCTTATTCTATTCTCTATTCTATTCTATTCCTTATTCTATTCTATTCTATTCCTTTTTCTCTTCTATTCCTTATTCTATTCTAATTCCTTATTCTATTCTATTCTATTCCCTATTCTATTCTAATTTCTATTCTCTTCTATTCCTTATTCTCTTCTATTCCTTATTCTCTTCTATTCCTTATTCTATTCTATTCCCTATTCTATTCTATTCAATTCTATTCTATTCCCTATTCTATTCTCTATTCTATTCCTTATTCTATTCTATTCTATTCCTTATTCTATTCTATTCCCTATTCTATTCTATTCAATTCTATTCTATTTCGTATTCTCTTCTATTTCCTATTCTATTCTATTCCTTATTCTATTCTCTATTCTATTCCTTATTCTATTCTATTCTATTCCCTATTCTATTCTAATTTCTATTCTATTCTATTCCATTCCTTATTCTCTTCTATTCCTTATTCTATTCTATTCTCTATTCTATTCCTTATTCTATTCTATTCTATTCCTTTTTCTATTCTATTCCTTATTCTATTCTATTCCTTATTCTATTCTATTCTATTCTATTCTATTCTATTCTATTCTATTCTATTCTATTCCATTCCATTCTATTCCATTCCATTCCCTATTCAATTCCCTATTTTCTATTCTATTCACTCTACTCTACTCTACCACCCCTGGTCCTCTTTTTTTATTAAACTGGACATACCCAGTTCCTACAGCTGTTCTTCATATGGCTTAACCTCCAGCCCCCTAATCATCTTTGTGGCTCTTCTATGCACCCTTTCCAGAGTCACACAACATAAACGGAAGAGCTGACTTCAACAGGAGAAAAGCAACATGACTAACCAGCCTGCTTGCTTGCTTGTGGGGGGTGTGGGGGTGTGTGTGCAAACCGCCCCTGCAGGTTGCCCTTTCAAAAGCTAGATGCATGTGGGCAACCACCTCCCCTCCCTCCAATTGCACTCACCTCTGAGTTTTTGTAACCTAGCAGCAGGTACGTCGCCATCACTTCATTGTACTTCTGGCTGACCAAGGACTCTTGAATTTCTTCCCGAGTGTAGCCCATAGAAATCATGAGCTCTGGAGGGTGAAGGAGGAGAATGGGGCAGGGGAGAGGAGGAGGAGGAGGAGGAGGGTCAAAACCATCTTGCAGGAAAGTTGCAACCCCTCCCGCAGCTGCTCAGAAGGTAGAAAGTCCCACCTAGCAATCATTCTCTCTCAGCCCAGTCCACCTCACAGGGTTGTCTTTGTAAGGGACACCCATCAAATGAGGATCGCCTAAAACCCAGGGGTGCCAAACTCCATTTCCTTGAGGGTCGCGTCAGGTGACAGGATTCCAGCAGTTCCCCCCAATTCAATCACGAGTCTCGAGACAAACTTCCAAAACTTCAAAAGGATTTATTGGGAGTTCACATGTCCGGGGCTGCCTGGGTGTAGCCAACTCTGAGGCACATCATTTATAGTCACCCTTGACCCTGGTTTCCCCCCGACCCGCTGGGTGCATCCTAATTCATACTCTCCAATGGGACACCTCCCTAGCCCAGAGTCATCCATCAGGCTCTCCAATTAGACTTTTCCAAGACAGAAACTTCAGTCCCCTAGTTACTATCTTTGAAAACATTGATGGAATGCGCTTTCGGTTTTGCAAGCTGACACACTGCTCCCTCCCCCCCCCTTTCTGTTGGCAACTCTAACAAGACTAGAGAAATATTTTATGAGTTGACATCAGGTTTGTATTTGACCTTGGGAGGGGAAACGTGGCCAAGGTGAATGTGAACAACTCGACGCAACCCCGAATTTGGCCCGTGGGCCTTGAGTTTGGCACCCCTGGCCTGGCTTAACCCATCACCCTTCTCCTCATGTTGTTACCTGTCCGCCGGGGGTCCTTGTAGTCTGGCAGAGGTTCCACGTAAGGCTTCAATTCATCGTCCTCGTGACCCACATTCATCCAGCGGTCTTTCATGATTTGCTGCCGGGGGGGAGGGAGGAGACACAGATGTTTAGAACCACATAGAGTGGGTGGGGGGGACGACAATGGCCCCCTTTTTATGAACTTGTGGACTTCAAATCCCACGCTGGGCTCAGGAATTCTGGGAGTTGAAGTCCACCAATCATTTTATGGAGCCCATCATTCTGACGTAGAGGCTGGATGGCTCAGAAAGCCTTCTGTTTTTTGTTGTTGTTGTTGTTGTTTAAAGCACGCACACAACTCATATTTTTGCTAGAAGGATATTAAAGTAAAAATCGGTGTTTTTTTTTCCAAAGCTGGAGCCTTTTTTTCTTTGAAAAGTGGAAATGCCACCACGGGATGTGGTGGTGAGAAGCTCCCTTTAAGTTAAGGTTGACTCAACCTTCCGTGGTGGGTAAAATGAGGACCGAGATTGTTGGGGGCAAGAGGCTGATTCTGTAAACTGCTTAGAGAGGGCTCTAAAGCACTGTGTAGTGGTATATAAGTCTAAGTACCATTGCCCTCCATCCTTCCCTTCCTTCCCTCCCTCCCAGTGGTTAGAATCCAGAATTGCAGGCCCACTGCCAGCAGTTCGATCCTGACTGGCTCAAGGTTGACTCAGACTTCCGTCCTTCCAAGGTGGGTAAAATGAGGACCCAGATTGTTGGGGGGGCAAGAGGTTGACTCTGTAAATCGCTTAAGAGGGCTATGAAGCAAGATATAAGTCGACGTAAATTGCTTAGAGAGGGCTGGAAAGCACTGTGAAGCGGTATATAAGTCTAAGTACCATTGCCCTCCATCCTTCCTTTCCTTCCCTCCCTCCCAATGGTTAGAATCCAGTATTGCAGGCCCACGGTGGCCAGAAAGTTCTGTAAAACGGGACAAAACTCATTTGACAACTGTCCTGCTTAGAAACGTAAAATTTGGGCTCCACTGCGGTCGTAAGTTGAGGACTGCCTGTATGCCCGAGGGAGGAGAAAGCGACACGCCAGTGTGCTTGAGCAGAAAAAAAACAGCTCGGGTAAACAACAGGTAAGATGTGCCAACGTTTCCAAAGGAGGTTTTCTGCCTTGCATTCTCCTTCCCTCCCTCCCATTTTCCAGAAAAAATCGGGGGTGGGTGGGTGTATTTGCTAATGTGTGTCCACCCACCCACCCACCCCTGGGAAAGCTGCTTGTCTGAAAACTGCTTCCCCCTACCCCTTCCTGCTTTCAAATCCACCTGAACGCTCTTTACCCTGGAGTGGCAGAACTGATGCCTCAAGTGGTCAGCAAGCAGCTGGTATAAAACAGCCTCCCTGTTGGGAAAGCTTAAGGCAGGGGTCTCCAACCTTGGCCCCTGGAAGCCTGGTGGACTTCAACTCCCAGAATTCCACAGCCAGCTTTGCTGGCTGTGGAACTCTGGGAGTTGAAGTCCGCCAGGCTTCCAGGAGCCAAGGTTGGAGACCCCTGGCTTAAGGAAAAGTAATCATAACAAAAGGCTTGGGAAATTACCTCTTCACACCGGGAAGCTATTGGGGCCCTTGAAGCCAGACCAAAGGGTGTGGCAAACAAGAGGAAAATGAATGGGGCCTTCACAGAACCAGCCAGGATGGGTTTCAGAAAATTAAAGAGTAAAAACCCAACAATAATAGTGTTGGCGAGAAAAGGTTTGGCAAGTCAAAATGCTGAGAAAAACGGGAGATGCTCTCTAAAAGTCACCATGGTTCTTTAACACTAAGCCAGAATAATTTTCAATATTTTCAATATTTCAGGGGCTGCCCCAAAGAAGAGAGGGGGCCAGCCTATTCTCCAAAGATCCTGAAGGCAAAGGATGGGAATGAATCAAGGAGAGAAGCAACCTGGGATTCAGGAAAGAAATTTCCTGTCAGTGAGAACAGCCTCCTTTCCAGAAGTTGTAGGTCTTTCAACACTGGAAGTTTTAAAGAAGAGACTGGACAACCATTTGTCTGAAGTGGTACAGGGTTTCTTGCCCGAGCAGAGCGCTGGACTATCAGATTAACCGAGTTGGAAGGGACCTTCTAGGTCATCTAGTCCAACCCCCAGCCCAACAATTTCTGACAGGTGGGCAGTCCAGTCTCTTCTTGAAAGCCTCCAGGGATGAATCTCCCACAGCTTCCAAAGGCAACTTCTGTTCCATGAGTTGATTGTTCTCACTGTCACCTCCCACCACCCAGCTCATTTTCTGCCTTTTTGAAGTGTGAAGAGGCCTTTTCCGAAGTCAGAAGCTATTCATGGAAGTGATTGATCGCCCCCTAACAAAGGGAGAAGCTGGCGCCCATTTTCCCCCCCCGCCCGGCCTCCCCACAACCACTAATTGTGAAATTAAATTTTGCAAGATCGTGATGGACTTGTTGATTGGACAACGCATTGTGCAAAAATCAATGCGCTCTGCTGAAATGAGCAATGAATCCGGTGATGGAAAAGCGCTTGGCTTTTGGCCCACGACTCTGTAACCATGAACAAGTAGTCCTCGACTTGCGACTACAACTGAGCCTAACATTTGTGCAGTTGTTAAGTGAGTTTTGCCCCATTTTACAATTCTTGCCACCGTTAAATGAATCACTGCAGCTGTTCATTTAGTAACACGGTTGCTAAGTGAATCTGGGGGAGAGGAGAGAGAAGGGAATGTAGAACATAGAAGAGCAGAGTTGGAAAAGATCTTGGAGGTCATCTAGACCATCAGAACGAGTAGGAGAGGCTATACCATTTCAGGCAAGGAGATGTCCAGCCTCTTCTTGAAAACTTCCAGTGATGGAGAAGCAAGGAAAGGGAGAGGAAAGATGGAAGGAAGGGAAAAAAGATGGAGGAAAGGAAAAGAGATAGAAAGGAAGGAAAGGAAAGAAGGAAAGGAGATAAAAGGAGAAAGAAAGGAAGATAGAAGGAAAGAAAAGGAAAAAAGGAAAGGAGGGGAGAAAGAAAGGAAGATAGAAGGAAAGGAAAGGAAAGAAGGAAAGGAAAGGAGAAAGAAAGGAAGATAGAAGGAAAGAAGGAAAGGAAAGGAGGAATAAAGGAAGACAGAAGGAAAGGAAAGGAAAGGAAAGAAGGAAAGAAGAGGAGATAGAAAAGAAGGAAAGAAAGATAGAAGGAAAGGGAGAGGAAAGATGGAAGGAAGGGAAAAAAGATGGAGGAAAGGAAAGGAGATAGAAAGGAAGGAAAGGAAAGAAGGAAAGGAGATAAAAGGAGAAAGAAAGGAAGATAGAAGGAAAGAAAAGGAAAAAAGGAAAGGAGGGGAGAAAGAAAGGAAGATAGAAGGAAAGAAGGAAAGGAAAGGAGAAAGAAAGGAAGATAGAAGGAAAGAAGGAAAGGAAAGGAGGAATAAAGGAAGACAGAAGGAAAGGAAAGGAAAGAAGGAAAGAAAAGGAGATAGAAAAGAAGGAAAGAAAGATAGAAGGAAAGGGAAGGGAAGAGAAGGAGATAGAAAGGAAAAAAAGATAGAAGGAAAGAGAAAGGAAAGAAGGAAAGGAGATAGAAAGGAAGAGAAGGAAAGAATGATAGAAGAAGGAAAGGGAAGGAAAAGAGAGGATAAATTTTGCACAGAGGAACCCATCAACCGTGGAAAGGCTGGGCTTCCCACGGGTGAGTGCTCAAGATTAATCCCGTGCTTCTCCAAAAGCAGCTTTGATTAACTGCCACGCAACAATCTTGAGAACATCCGGCAGGCAAGGAACAGTCAACCTTTGGGCAAGTCACGATCCGGACATCTGTTGATGAATTTTGGATGAGCTGTGCCACGTGGCTCCCAAAAGGGGCCCTGAGGTCAGCACTTCGCGCGCACACACAGGGTTCACTGCATTAACTCACCACGTTCACACAATACATGGGACCACCATTCACCAAACAATCTGGCTTTTGGAAGCCCCAGAAAGATGAGCCAAGATTAATAGATAGTGGCTGGTAGGACTGCACTCCAGAGAGTGAAGGTCATTGCCCAGAGGATCACGGGTTGCCTTCTCCCCTCTTTGGAAGAGCTTTATAGCTCCCGCTGCCTTAAGAAAGCTCAAAACATCCTCAAAGATCCATCTCATCCTGGGCACCCTTTTTTTAAACTATTACCATCTAGCGGACAATACAGGATAATATAAACAAGGACAAATAGGCTGAAAAACAGCTTCTATCCCAAGGTAGGAACTCTACTGAATTCTACTGTATAGTGCAATATTAATGCAATATCAGTTCAATGTATACCATGTGAAGAATGTGTGTGTTTGTGTTTATTTTCATAGTTATAAATTGGACACTTTAGATGGTATTTAATTCCGTTGTATGAGGGGCAATGACCATAAACTTAACTAAAACATTTCAGTTCTTAAGTGAGACATTTGTTCAGTGGTTGCCCTCTCCTCTCTTTGGAAGAGCTTTATAGCTCCCACTGCCTTAAGAAAGTTCAAAACATCCTCAAAGATCCATCTCATCCTGGGAACCTTTTTTTTGAACTATTACCATCTGGCAGACGGTACAGGATAATAAAAACAAGGAGAAATAGGCTGAAAAACAGCTTCTATCCCAGGGCAGGAACTCTACTGAATTTTACTGTATAGTGCAACATCAATGCAATATCAGGGGTTTTTAATTCAATGTATAGCATGCAAAGGATGTGTGTTTGTATTTTACTTCCATAGTCATAAATTGGACACTGAAGATGGTATTTAATTTTGTTGCATGAGGGACAATGGCAATAAAGTCAACGAAACTAAACATCACCCACCCACTTGATGGGCAGGAGTCTTTCACTGCCCAGGCCGAGTGTGTGTCCTGTGAACTCTCACCTACTGGCTACGTTTGTGCAAGACAACCAAACTAGTCAGGTGCTTCCCCAAGCACAGGCAGTCCTCCACTTATGACAGTTTGTTTAGTGACTGTTCAAGGTTACAATGGCACTGGAAGGAAAAAAAAAGGGACTTGGGGACCAATTTTCACACCTATGACCGTTGCAGTGTCCCCGTGGTCCAAATTCAGACACTTGGCCACTGACTCGTATTTATGACGGTCATGACATTTCCCGGGGGGGGAGGGTTGTCACATGATCCCCTTTTGCGACCTTCCAACGAGTGAAGTCAACGGGGGGAAGCCACATTCACTTAACAACTGTGTGACTCGCTGAACAACTGCAATGATTCACTTAACAGCTGTGGCAAAACTCACTGAATGAATGTCTTGCTTAGCGATGTAAACTTTGGGCTCCATTGTGGTCATTAAGTCGAGGGCTACTTGTCAACCCTTATCCCTCTTCATCAGAAAACAAATCATTACCAACATCTTAACTAAACGGGAAGCTCTTCCTTCTCACACCTTTAGCACTGGTGGAAAAAGGGCTGAGATATCATCTCTGCTACAATCTATATATCTATATATCTATATAAAAGCGAAAGGCCACTCAGGCATCATCACAAAATCTCCAGAACCGTAAAGCCTACAAACTTGAAATTTGGCACGTTATGTTCCTCTTGGCTCCCAGGTGCTCGCTAAGAAAGCATTTTTCCAAATGACCCTCAGAGCATTTAGAGTATTTCCTATATTATTATTATTATTATTATTATTAATACACTCTGATGCTAAGGAGTTCTACTCCCCCTCCCCACCTGAAAAAAAAAATCTGTTCCAAGGGCAAAACAAAAGCAGAGGAGAGGAATTTCAGTTTCAGAGCACCAAGCAGCTTTAGTACAGAACGGTTGAGCTAAGCCATGCCCAGACTCCTTGCTGTCTCCTTGCTCAAAAAGCAAATATTCTTTCAGTTTCCAAACAGCCCTCAACTCTCTCACACACAGACAGGATGTTAGCCAGGTGAATACCGATGGATGCTAGTAGGCAGAGGCAGATTTTTTCCCCCTTATTTTCCTCCCTCAAAACTAAGCCCGACCACATAGTTTCGTAGCGAAGCACGGGTATTGAGCTAGTCATTAGATAAACGATTGAAACAAAAAAATGGAGTGGCCTTGTTGAGATTTCCTATGATTGTGGGCAGAGTTAAGGAGGTGACCATACTTTGTCCTCTTCTACCCTTTCACCCCTGGGCAGTTGTGCCTGCTGGGATACTGGGGGTAATCAAATTCCCAATTTTTACAGCCCTTACATCCGGATTCTTCTCCAGCGGATGGGTAGGAATTAAACCAGACAGAACTGACTGGGGTGGGGTGGGGTGGGAGGACATTAATTAGCCTGGGAGACATGGTTATGGGTTCAACCCCTCCTTTACTAATCCAGGGAGACATGTTGTGCAGATAATAGGGTTAGATGAACCAGCCTCAACGACTTCGCAAAAATGTCGCCCGTCTCAGCAGAAGATATCCACGGCTGATGGCTCTCTGAGCTTGGTGGTTTCCTTGCAGACATTTCATGACCCAGCTACAAGGCTCTGTGGCACAGTGGTTAGAGTGCAGTACTGCCACAACCTACTTCTGCAGCCAGCTGCCTACAATTTGGCAGTTCAAATCCCATCAGGCTCGTGGTTGACTCAGCCTTCCACCCTTCCAAGGTGGGTAAAATGAGGACCCAAATTGTTGGGGGCCAGAGGCTGACTCTGTAAATTGCTTAGAAAGGGCTGGAAAGCACTGTAAAGCGGCATATAAGTCTAAGTGCTAACAGCATCAGTGCTAGAAGGGAGTGGGGTTTGAGAAGGAGAACTGTGGGGTCCTTGGTGCTCTCTGAGCTTGGTGGTTTTCTTGCAGACGTTTCATGACCCAACTAGGTAACATCATCAGTGCTTGAATTGAGGGGGCTTTGCTTTACTTGTTTATATACAAGTAGCTTGCTTGCAGAGAGTAAATCCTTCTCCCTTCTAGCACTGATGAGATTGCCCAGTAGGGCCATGAAACGTCTTCAAGAAAACCACCAAGCTCATAGAGCACCAAAGACCCATCATTTCAGCCCTGAGCTACAAAATAATTCTCTTTTATTGATCTCCAAGGATCCTTCATGAGGCTCTTTCCCAAGAAACTCCAAAGGGGGGGTACCAGATTTTTATTAGCGTTTCCTCAAGGCCCACTTCCATGTGCTCACCTCTAAAGTGCCTCTTTTGCTAGGGTTCAGGATGAGGAATTTTTTCAGCAGGTTCTCGCAGTCCGTGGACATGTAGAAGGGGATGCGATACTTTCCCCTCAAAACCCGTTCTCGCAGCTCCTGCAAAAGGAAAAGTGATTTGGGGGTGGGGGAGAAACACAAACATTTATTTTTAGCAGGACTAGAAAAGGACCCGTGCAGGCGTGCAACTATTCTCCTTCAAGAGAGCTAGAAGCTTTATATTAAATGTTTTTTTAAAAAAATATTTTAATTGCAATATATGTTTCTGAATTGTGAGCCACCCAGAGTCATTTGCTGAGATGGGAAGCTACAGAAAATCCAATCCAATCCAAACAATAAATATGATTTGCATGGGAGGAGAGAGGTGGGTTTTTGTAGATGCCATTAAATCAAAACAGAGGGAGTGGTGTCGGTGGCCTAGAGGTGGAGCTCTCGCCTCACAATCAGGAGGCTGTGGGTTCGATCCTAGGTAGAGGCAGATATTTCTCTCTCTGAGAATATTATCTGCTGAACAAAACTCGGTACTGGCGAGAGGAAGGGGATCCGGCCAGTAAAAACACTCTGCTAGCTGCATTCAGTTGCTTGGACTCCACCCGCAAGGGATTATGGGGTGTTTAAATGAAGTTGCTGCTGATGATTAAATCAAAACTGGGGCCCGGAGAAGTTGGTGGGTTCAGTTTGTCTCCTTCGATAACTTTTGTCATTTTTTGGGAGCATACTCGCCCACATTAAAAAAAAAAAAATGAAATTCTGTTGCTTGCTCTCAAGAGAAACTAACCTTTTTGGGGCTCCTGGGCCCAAAATTGCGCACATTAGCACACACGCACTCAAGGTGCCAGCAACCAGAATGCAATGCGTGACCCCCTGCGCATGACACACCCAATCCCCCACCCCTCCCCCCTTACCTGCACTGCACCTCACAGGTGATTTTTTTCCAGCTGGTCTGAGGCCTTTTTCAGCCTCCCAGAGGCTTGGGAAAAAGCTTTTGCAAGGCTTTTCAGCATGAATAATAGGCCCGTTTTCGTCACTTCCGGTATTACAGGAAGTGACAAAACGGGCCTATACATCCTGAAAAGCCTTGCAGAGGCTTTTCCCCAAGCTCTGGTAGGCTGAGAAAGGCCTGAAATCAGTAGAAAAATCAGCTGTGAAGCGTGCGTATGTGCAGTGAGGTAGGTTTGCTTGCGGCTTGCATGCATAGGTTCACCATCACGGCTATATATCTACTCAAACACATATACACATGCTATATACATACGCACATATATACCTGCACCCATACACACACACACACACACACATTAATCCATTGTGAATACATAGCGGAAAAAGGAAACTTGAGAGTTTACAAGGTTGATGCTATTTGGAACAAAACTGTGACGGAATCTGGATGTTCTGCTTTGGGTACCGTTCCAGAAAGTGTTGGGTTAGCCGGCACCAGATGTGCAGACGGCTGAGGAGAGCGAGGACTCAGATGAGGGGGAAGGACCATTAGGGAGTGGACTGCTGCCTTCAGAGATTGTGGGGGCTGGCAGGAGTGATGAGGAGGCTCCTGAGGAGTCTGTGCCAAGTGCGCATGCATGCAGGGCTGCTCGTAGGAAAGAGCAGCTACAACACCACGGGCGACTCGAGAGTAAGGCTGCAAGGTAATGGCTCCTCCTTTAAGAAGATAAAAGCCAGCTGCGAAACAAACATACTTTGCAGAAGGCAAAGACGTTTTGAAACTCTAGCCTCGTGGACATTCCAGTATCCTGAGTTTGTATTTGAAGATTCTTGTATTGCAAATTATTTCTTGTCTGTTATCTTTTGGCAAGTCTCGTGCAGTTTGGCAAGGCTTGTGCTTATCACAGCTAATTATTTTGTA
Source organism: Hydrophis major (assembly GCA_033807585.1). Lineage (NCBI taxonomy): Eukaryota > Metazoa > Chordata > Lepidosauria > Squamata > Elapidae > Hydrophis > Hydrophis major. Next base: position 101,512,435 of record CM066333.1, on the reverse strand, counting down.
AAAACATTACCAGGTTTCTCTTCCTTTTGGATTGTGTTTCATTTGTTGGAAAAGGGCGTCGGTCAGAACAGAAGGTAACAAGGAAAACAGATCGTGAAAAGGATGTGCAGCATCCCAGACAATAGGCCACGCCCCGGATAGAAGGGAGGGAACTGCCAATCATCTTATCCTGCCCTCCCCACCTGTCTCTGCACCGCCCCTTCCTGTCCGAGGCAGGAGGTGGAGGTACCTTGAGGTTCTGCCCGTCAAAAGGCAGGGAGCCGCTGACCAGTGTGTAGAGGATAACCCCGAGGCTCCAGACGTCTACTTCGGGCCCGTCGTACTTCTTGCCCTGGAACAATTCAGGCGCAGCGTACGGGGGGCTCCCGCAGAACGTGTCAAGCTTGTTGCCGAACGTGAATTCGTTGCTGAAACCAAAGTCTGCAATCTTGATGTTCATGTCGGCATCTAACAGCAGATTTTCTGCCTGGGGGAGAAGAGGAGAAGGGGGTGGGAAACGGGGAGAAACTGAGAAGGGGCCGAGCAACCAAGATAATCAGGGAACTGGAGACTAAAACATACGGTGAACGGTTGCAGGAACTGGGCCTGGCTAGTCTAGTGAAGAGAAGGACCAGGATAGCAGTGTTTAAGTATTTGAGGGGCTGCCACAGAGAGGAGGAGGGGGTCAAGCTATTTTCCAAGGCACCCAAAGGCCAGACAAGGAACAATGGATGGAAACTAATCAAGGAGAGATTCAACCTGGAAATAAGGAGAAACTTAGGACAATCAACTAATGGAACAAAAGTTGCCTTCAGAAGTTGTGGGAGCTTCATTACTGGAAGCTTTCAAGAAGAGACTGGACTGACACCTGTCAGAAATGGTGTAGGGACTCCTGCTTGGACTGGGGGGCGGGGTTGGACTGGATGACCTACAAGGTCCCTTCCAACTCTGTTAATCTGTTAAAAACACCACAAGGCAAGACAGGAAGCAATGGATGGAAACTAACTCAGGAGAGAACCAACTCAGAACTAAGGAGAAACCTAGAGCTCAAGAGATCTGTCTGAAATGGTACACAGTCTCCTGCTGCAGCAGGGGGTTGGACTAGATGACCTACAAGACCCCTTCCAACTCTGTTCATCTGCATCTGTTTAGACGGAGCGGCTGTTCCTGCCTCCCGTTTCTGTACCACAGAATTGTTTTCTTAGCTCTGCTTGGTTTCGTCACCCTTTTTTTCCCCTTCTTCTTTGCTTTCCACCCCCAACCTTGATATTGTTATTTATCCTTATTATCTGGCCGTGGTGGGTTTGGCTGCGTCAAGTCGGCCACCGGTGAGTTGTTGGATTCTGGCTTTGAAAGCCCAGATCTACTTTTGCTCAGACAGCTTCAGGCTCGGAGGAAACAAGGAGGGGTGTGTATGCCTGTGTTTTCTGTGTGTGTGTCTTGATATTTAATATTAATGTTCGCAATAAACAGAAGGGGGCGGGGAATTTGATATACCCTGGGGGGGGGGAGAGAAGAAGTGGGGATTGAGGGCAGGAGCTCCAGCTGTCCTGGGCTCTAACTCCAGATGCTGGCTGGCCGTGGACGAAAGGCACTTCGAGAGCATCTGGCTGGACAAGAAAAACTTCCCCTAAGGCTGCCTTTCAATCCAAGGGCCGTCAGCCACGTTACCCCAAAATGGTTGATGGGAAGGATCCCGTGGAGCCAGAGGCAGAAAGTCAGGCCAAGCCACAAACGTCAATCAGGAGAGCAAGATGATCGAGAGTTGGAAGGGACCTTGGAGGTCTTCTAGTCCAACCCCCTGCTCAAACAGGAGACACCGTACCATGCTGGACAAAAGAGCTGTCCAGTCTCTTCTTGAAAACCTCCAGGGATGGGAGCAGCCACCATTTCTATAGGCAAGCAGTTCCACCGGTTAATTATTCTCAATTGTTAGGAAATATCTCGTCCATTCCAGGTTGTTCTCTCCTCGCTCAGTTTCCATTCGTTGCTTCCGAGTCCTTTCTAGGTTTCTAAAGGGCCTTTCTCTCCAAGACAAGCTAAGATTCGCTGGCTACAGGGCCAGGCCTCCTCCTCGGCAATGAAGCCCCAGGCCCCTCCTGCAGGGAGGAGGAGACAATGCTGCTGGGTGGGTGGCGGAGCGCCAGAGAGGCTCTTCCATCTCCACCCGAGAGCCCTTGCAAGGTCTACTCTGGTCTTGAGAGCTAGATCCTTGTTCCTACTAAAAGCAGAGGGCGACCTGGCCTGAGCTCCGCTTTGGCAAAGGGTAAAACGAGGCCTTCCCTCCTTTCCCCCCCCCCCCCCCACTTACCTTCAAGTCTCTATGTACAATGAATTTTTGGTGACAGTACTGCACAGCAGAAACTATCTGGAAGGGAAGGGGAAGAAGAAGAAGAAGAAGAGTGTAAAAAAAAAAAAAAAGGCAATTTCTGCATCAGGGTAACCCAGCCTCACTCGGGTATCGCATCAACCCCAATATTTTTCTACTTCTGCTGACTGCCGGCTGCCTGCAATTTGGCAGTTCGAATCTCACCAAACACAAGGTTGCCTCAGCCTTCTGTCCTTCTGAGGTGGGCAAAATGAGGACCTGGATTGTTGGGGGAAAGAGGCTGACTCTGTAAACCACTTGGAGAGAGGCTATGCACTGTGAAGTCTAAGTGCTATTGCTACCTTCCTTCCTTCCTTCCTTCCTTCCTTCCTTCCTTCCTTCCTTCCTTCCTTCCTTCCTTCCTTCCTTCCTTCCTTCCTTCCTTCCCAGTCCCTTTCTCCCTCCATCCCTCTCTTCCTTCCTTCCTCCCTTCCTCCCTTCCCAGTCCCTTTCTCCTTCCTTCCTTCCTTCCTTCCTTCCTTCCTTCCTTCCTTCCTTCCTTCCTTCCTTCCTTCCTTCCTTCCTTCCTTCCTTCCTTCCTTCCTTCCTTCCTTCCTTCCTTCCTTCCTTCCTTCCTTCCTTCCTTCCTTCCTTCCCTCCCTGGGATTAGAATACAATATTGCAGGCTAACTCTACCCACAGCCAGGAAGTTCAATCCTGACCAGTTTAAGTTGACTCAACCTTCCATCCTTCCAAGGTGGGTCAAATGAGGACCCGGATTGTTGAGGGCAAGCGGCTGACTCTGTAAACCGCTTAGAGAGGGCTGTGAAGCACTGTAAAGCAGTATATAAGTCTAAGTGCTATTGCTGAGTGCTATCCAGAAAAGCAGGTCTGTGAAGTAGGTGGGTGGGGGTTGACTTTTCCTGGGGGAGGGGTGCCAACGTTCTTGCAGCAATGATCCAGTGAGGCTCCCCCATTCCTCTCTTCCCTCCCGCCCACTGCTGTTCAGTTCCCAAATCCCTTTCCCAGTTTAATTTTCCAACTCCATCTTATTTTGCGATGTTCAGGAAGCGATTTTCACATTTTCACCCGCAACACAGCGATGTCCGTTCGTCAAGGCAGCTTTATCAGGAAAGGAGAACGAGGCATGGAGGGCCCAAGAGGGAGGGGATTCTTTGGCCTGGGGAACAGGTGTTTCCGAAAGATGGCTGAATGAGAAACTGACATCCTCTCCTTTAAACCAGGATTGCGTAAGAAAGAAAACCACAGGCAGTGGGGAGGCCTGGCCTTGATGTGACCTCTGGGAAATGAGGGTCAAGAGCTCGCATCCTAACGCTTTCACTGTTGCAAGGAACCTGCTGCTTCTCCACTGTGAGAATTTTACTTTCCAGTTTGGGAGGGCAAATAAGGGATGTTAAAAAAGGCTTTTAAAAAGTTTGTGCTGTCAACATCTGGATGAATGGAAGGACTGTGCTAAACACCTTTGCAAACCAAAGGAAGGAAAAACCACAAGCCCAATTGGCCAATTGGACTAAAAATGGTGTTTTAGTCTGGTTGAAAAGGGGAATATTTGGGGGGGGGGGGGTTGTCTCTTTCATATACTCTTCAACAACACACCACTGGGGAGGCCAGCAAAGGAGGAGGATTTTTCCAGAATGAAGTTATAGCTATCATGGAATAGCAGCTTCCGTTTTCTCAAACACCCAAGCTTTTAAAAAATTCAAAAAGTTGTGCTGATCCACCAGAGGATCCTAAGGGGTGCGTTTTGGCCAAGAAGCCAAATTCAACTTGGAGCAAAATTCAGGTGGCTGTTTCTTTTCCCATAGCAGCACCGTGAACTTCAAATGCCATTTTCCTTTTTTTGCCAGGCAGTTAATGGTGGCAGAGATCCCCTTACTGGCTTTTCCACAGGTTAATAAAAGGTGGCGTAGCACTCACCTGTCGGAATTTTGCCCGCGCTTCTTTCTCTTTCATTCTTCCATGAGCCACTAAGTAGTCAAAGACTTCACCTGGAGGAAGAGAGAGAAAGAGAAAGAGAAAAGAAAGAGAGAGATCAATGAAGCTCTTTTTTCATTTGAAACAAAATGGCACATAAATGAAGAAAACCAGTGAGGGAGGGAGATGGGATAAGGAGCAATGGCAAAAAAAACTAACCATTTTTTTAAAAAATTATTTTTTTGCTGTTGGGATACAACCACACCTAAACACACGAGGAAGTTTGGCTTGCAACAAGTGTTTCTCAACCTTGGCTACGTTAAGATGGGTGGACTTCAACTCCCAGAATTCCCCAGCCGGAAGTCCAGCCATCTTAAAGCATGCTGGCTTGGGAATTCAGCCACCTTAAAGCATGCTAGCTGCAGAATTAGTGGCAGCTGAAGTTCACCCATTTTAAAAGCATTCTGCCTAGGGAATTCTGGGGATGGAAACCCATCTTTTAAAAGCACACTAGCTGGGGAATTCTGGGAGGTGGAAGTCCACATATCTTTAACAGTGCTAACGTTGAGAGCCGTTGCTCTAAAACTGCTGATTTCTGTCTCAAACACTTTCTCAGCTGCTGCTATCAAAACCATAGCTTGGGCTTTTTTTGGGGGGGGGGGGGCGGCAAGACAGGTAGCACCTGGAGGAATTGAGATTGTCTCCTGCTCTACCTGACAGGTAGAGCCTTCCCGCCAGGCCTACTTCTTCCTCCCTAGAGACCCTGCTTACAGAAATTTTGCTGGCTGGCTGGAAATCCCTATATAGCCTCCCTCCAATGGATGGATCAGGGTATTTTAATTTGCCAGAATCAGGCGAAATCAGGAGGGGCCCATTTTCTGCCTGGGTGGGGCTTGATCCCCACCTGGCTTTCTTTGGGAAAAGCAGCCCCCCCCCCCCTCTCCCAAGCCAGCTGTCTTACTTTGATCTCATCTGTGCCATCTCCAGGTGCCCCAGGAGGCATGGATAGCTTTCGCCCATCTGTTGCTGGCGAAGGCTTTTGTTACCTCTAATGGACCATATGCCTTTCTCAGGAAGACTGTCTGGTGCCTCCAGGGATTCAGGGGCTACTCAATGCAGCAGGAACGAAGGGAGGGGGGGAGAAACCCCCCCCCATTTACAAATCGCCACCCATCCTCGTCATAACAACAAGGGATGCTTCACACCCTTTTTTTTTAAACATCAGATTTAAATTGCCTTTTTTTTGGTCTTTCCTGGGAGAAACCACTTGCTTATTGCTTTTGTTTACTTAATTTCACTTTATAGATAGTCCTCGCCTTGCAACTGCCCTTGAGCCCTAAATTATTGTTGCTAAGGGAGATGTTTGTCAAAGTGAGCTTGGGCCCCATTTTACAACTTATCTTGCCACACAAGTGAAGCTTTGCCACCATTTTACAGCCTTTCTTGCCACGTTTGTTAAGTCAATCCCTGTAGTTGTTAAGCTAGTTAACACGGTCGTTAAGCGAATCGGGCTTCCCCCATTGGCTTTGCTTGTCAGAAGGTCACCAAGGGGATCGCGTGACCCTTGGGGACACTGCGACCGTCATAAATATGAGTCAGTTGCCAAGTATCTGAATTTCAATCACGTGACCATGAGGATGCGGCAAGTGTGAAAAATGGCCATAAGTCAGTGCCGTTGTAACTTCGAACTGTCACTAAACACACTGTTGTAAGTCAAGGGCTTCCTCTACATGCATTTATTTAAATTTGTTAAATATTATTAAGTAATTATAAAGAATCAGGCTAAGCATAAAACCCAGCTAACTGCATTAGGGCTTAGCGTGTATTATTTAAGACTGATTACTATTCTTCTCTTCCTTCCTATTACCTATCTCCTCCCACTTATGACTATAACCTTGTTGCTTGTATCTTCATGATTTATATTGTTTTATTTAGTTTCCTAGTATGATTTGATCGCTTATTTAGTATCCTATGACTACAATTCCGTGTTGTGTCTTAGGATTCTTGATGAATGTACTTTTTATGTACACTGAGAGCTTATGCACCAAAAACAAATTCCTTGTGTGTCCAATCACACTTGGCCAATAAAGAATTCTATTTCTATTCTATTCATTCTTATTCTATTCTATTCTACATTCCAATATTTATTCTATTCTATTCTATTCTATTCTATTCTATTCTATTCTATTCTATTCTATTCTGTTCTCCAATTTTCCTTCCTTCCTTCCACCACTCTGCTAAACAACTCCCACAACACTGTTGAACTATTTACTACGACTGCATTACTATTCTTCTTCTCATCCTTCCTATTACCTACTTATGACTATAACCTTGTATCGTCACAATTTATATTGTTTCATTTAGTTTCCTAGTATGATTTGATCGCTTATTTAGTATCCTATGACTATGATTGAGTGTTGTGTCTTAGGATTCTTGATGAATGTACTTTTTATGTACACTGAGAGCTTATGCACCAAAAACAAATTCCTTGTGTGTCCAATCACACTTGGCCAATAAAGAATTCTATTTCTATTCTATTCATTCTTATTCTATTCTATTCTACATTCCAATATTTATTCTATTCTATTCTATTCTATTCTATTCTATTCTATTCTATTCTATTCTGTTCTCCAATTTTCCTTCCTTCCTTCCACCACTCTGCTAAACAACTCCCACAACACTGTTGAACTATTTACTACGACTGCATTACTATTCTTCTTCTCATCCTTCCTATTACCTACTTATGACTATAACCTTGTATCGTCACAATTTATATTGTTTCATTTAGTTTCCTAGTATGATTTGATTGCTTATTTAGTATCCTATGACTACAATTCCGTGTTGTGTCTTAGGATTCTTGATGAATGTACTTTTTATGTACACTGAGAGCAGATCCCATCAGATTCCTGGAATCTGGAGCTGGGGTGGGGGAAAGCGACACGCACTCACCTCCACTGGCATACTCCATGACGAGGTACAGCGTTTTATCCGTCTCTATGACTTCAAATAATTTAACTGAAAGGCAAAAAAAAAAAAAGATGGGAGGGGAGAAAGGTGGAGTGAGATTAGAAACACCTGGTCAAAGAAAGAAAGCGGATACACCAGGCTCGGGAAGAGAGAGGAAACGCGGCTGTAGGTTAAGAAGAAGCCATTACGGGTAGTCCTCGGCTTATGACCACAACGGAGTCCCAACCTTTCCGTTGCTAAGTAAGACAAGTTAGGTTTTCTTGCCGCATTTATTAAGTGAATTGCTGCAGGGAGCCAGCGAATGCTGCGGGTCTCGTCCCTGAGGGAAATACCCCAGAAGAAGGGCCTTTTCCGTAGTGGCCCCCTCTCTCTGGAACATCATCCCCCCAGAGATTAAATTAATTGGCCCCGTCTCTAATTCTCTTCTGGAAGGCGCTGAAAACCTGGTTCTGCCAGCGGGCCTGGGGAACCCTGAGTGGGATAGAGCCCATTGAATGGCTTGTGTGAGGTGCTATCGCCAGGGCGGGTGTGTGTGTATGTGTGTGATTTTATTATATTAATTGATTACAAGACTCTTATTAGTGGCAGACCCCAACTCAAGAGGCTCCCGGAGCCACGAGAAGGTAACAGTGGGGCTTTTCTAAGGCCATGTCGCACAATTCCGTGGTTTCCAGAATCGGGATAGGGGACACAAGGGAGACTCCCGTTCTCCAGATGTGCCAGATGTGCAGGAAACAAACTTTCTCAAGCTCCAGGTAGCAAAGCCAGATGTGGGGAGCAACGAAAGGCTGGCATGAGGCTAGGCAGGCCAGGCCCATCGGCTGCTTGCTGCCATGACTGGCAGATAAGGAAGAGCAACATCTGGAAGTGGGGAGGGAAAGGAAAAAAGAAGGGAGGGGAGGGAACTGTGGCTAGCATTCTCACCTATGTTCGGGTGATTCAGAACCTTCATTATTCGCACTTCCCGGAAGAGCTGGAGGAAAAGAGGAGGAGAAAAAGAAACAGGGAGAGTTACTCACAGGCCTCTTAATGGCTGTGCTCCCCTATCTGGAAGCAGCCTTACACACACACACACACACACACACACACACAGCCCTGGGGGTCTTCTGGGTGTGCTGAAAGGGCAATTCCCAGAATTCCTCTCCTGGCACCAAAACGCATGGGGAGGAGGGACTTTGGGGAATGCTGGCTGGGGAGTTCTGGAACATGGAAGTCCGCAGATCCTAAAACATGCTGGCTGGGGAATTCTGGGAGTTGAAGTCCACCCACGAGAAGGGAAGGGAAGGAAGTCAGAAGAAAGGAGAGGAGAGGAAAAGGAAAGGAAGACGGGACAGAAGGGAAGGGAAAAAGAGAAAGGAAGGGAAGGGAAGGGAAGGGAAGGAAGATAGAGGAGAGGAGAGGAAAAGGAAAGGAAGACAAGACAGAAGGGAAGGGAAAAAGGGAAGGGAAGGAAGATGGAAGAAAGGAAAAGAGGGGAGAGGACAGGAAAGGAAGATAAAAGGGGAAAGGAAAGGGAGAGAGGAAGGAAGGGGAAGGTAGAGAGGAAGGAAAGTAGAAAGGAATAGAATGGAATGGTAAAGAAAGGAAAGGAAGACAAGACTTCTAGAAAGGGAAGAGAAGGGAAGGGAAAAAGAGGAGGGAAGGGAACGTTGTCTGGATATGGACCAACAAATCCCAGCATCCCCCACTAGCTGAGGCTCATGAGAACTGGAGGAAGGTCTCAAATTTTGCACAATCCTGAAACCTCTCATCAGGGGAGAGGGGACCAGGCCTCCAAATACAAACAAAAAAACCCACCCCGATGCATTTGCGATCGCTTTGTAGACAAAAGCGAAAGCTTCCCTGGCATTTTTCTTTCAATTACTCCAATCCAGGGCATCTTTCAGGCTTTTCTACTTTCCCACCAACCGCGGCATCCTTCTCTGACATCAGGGACTCTCAGCCAATCACTTCACCCCTCCGTTAAGAAACAAAAAGCGAGACTTAAAAAGCCAGCCATTTCGCCCAGGGGGGTCCACCCCGAAGGAAATAAGGGCCGCTGCAAATTCGTAAAGCCAGAAAAGAGCCTCGTTACCTTCTGTAAGCTGGAGGAATTCAACTGCGTCTTGTCGATTATTTTCACAGCCACCTGAGTGAGAAAACAGCACCAAAAATAGTCACAGACAGGCCTGTCTGAATGGTAGCAAAAAGAAGCTTGCGTGATTAAGGGCCATTTGCCCCTTCTGGGGGGGTCTCTAAGGCTCCGCAGAACAACCGGCATTTCCTGGCACTCTGAAAAAGGAAGATTACGGGAAGCCCATTTCGAAAGATAGCTAAAAATGTGACTTTCAGCGGCAACAGCTACTACGTTAGAATTACCTTCCCTGAGTGATTTTGAAGGTTTTTTGGGGAGTTTTTGGTGAAATTTAGACAAACTGAAAGTGGCTGCCAGATTGATGGCAGATACCCCCCTCCAGCCCCCGCCCCTTTTCTCCACCCACCTATCTTTTTCGTTATCATGCTGATGTATTTAATCTCATTGTGTTTCTTTGCATTGTTTACTTTATTGTTCTTTTGGTTTCCTTCTGTTCTGCTTGTACTCTTTCTTTCTTTCTTTCTTTCTTTCTTTCTTTCTTTCTTTCTTTCTTTCTTTCTTTCGTCTTTCTTTCCTTTCTATCCATCTATCTATCAATCATCTATGTATGTATCTATCTATCATCTATCCATCCATCCATCCATCTGTCTATCATCTCTATCATCCATCCATCCATCTCTCATCTCTATCATCCATCCATCCATCCATCCATCATCTCTCTCATCTGTCTCTGTTATCTCTACCATCCATCCATCATATCTCTCTCATCTCTCTCACTATCATCTCTATCATCCATCCACATCCATCCATCTCTCTCATCTCTCTCTGTTATCTCTATCATCCATCCATCCATCCATCCATTCATCCATCCATCCATCATATCACTCTCTCAACTCTCTCACTATCATCTCTATCATCCATCCATCCATCCACATCCATCCATCCATCATATCTCTCTCTCATCTCTCTCTCTATCATCTCTATCATCCACCCACCCACCCACCACATCCATCCATTCCATCCATCCAATCCATTCGTTCATTCAGTCATTCATGTGGCTTAGCGTAACTCCACGGTGAAATAGGCAGCAAATATAGATAATCCTACAATTCATTTAGTGTCCGTTCAAAGTTACAACGGCACTGAAAAAAGTGACTTAGGACAGTTATTCGCCGTTATGACCTCTGAAGCATCCCTGTGGTCATGTGATCCAAATTCGGATGCTTGGCAACTGGTCCATACTTATGACCGTTGCTGTGTCTCGAGGACACGTGATCCGCTTCTGTGACCTTCTGACGGGCAAAGTCTAAACAGACCCATGGAGGGTTGCCCCGGGCCCAGACTTTCCAACGAGCAAGTTAAGCCCGTCGCTTCTTTCTGGCTTCCCACCTGGAGATGCCCTCACCTCTTTCCCCGTCAAGACATGACGTGCCAACTTGACTTTGGCAAAATTGCCCTTGCCGATGGTCTTCAGCAGGCGGTAGTTCCCGATGTGGGGTTGCTCGTCAGCGGAGGTTGCAGGGATGCGGCCTCTCAGCATGTTGGACTTGGCGCTGGGCTTGGCGTCTGGGTGTCCCAAGGCCGGCTGAAAAGAGGGAAGGGAAAAAGAGAGAGAAAGAATTGAATTCTTTTTTAGGCAACTCCGATCTGCCTGCCATACAGATAGTCCTCGACTTATGACCACAACTGAGCCTGGCCTTTTTGCTGCTAAGCCAGACAGTGGTGCAAGTAAAAAGAATTTTTATTTTTAGGCAAACATACACAAACAAAACCTAAAACCACTTTCCAGTTACACACATACAGTGTGTCGGTTGGTGACATATCTTTTGTGCATCCTCTCCATAGTCCTCACTTACAGTTTGTATAAATTCTCATATTCTCAATCTAATATATATGTATAATTATCAGTGTTAATCATTTATTAGACTAAACTATTATTCCATCATTTTATATGAGATATTCAAGATTTTAAGTTAATTTATATTATCACAATTCATTACATCATCCGAAGTCCATCCAATAGTAATACATTTTTATGTTATGTTCCGTATAATTCTGTTATCCTTGTATTATAAAATTCTCTAATATTTCATTTCCATATTGATAAAATAAATCCCAGCTTCGCCCCGTTTTGACCCCCTGGCTTGCCCGGTTACTAAGTGAATCCCTGCGAACTGGTTGAGTTAACTTTGCCCCCGGAAGTTGTAAACTGCTCCAACATTGAAAGTTTTTTAAGAAAAGATTGGATAATAACCGTTTGTCTGAAGGGGTGTTTAGGGTTTCCGTTAAGACAAGAGATAGCAACCAAACCACCACCACCATTGCAAGAGACTGGACAAGCCTTGAGCATGAGCCAAATAACCTTCAGGCGTTTCTAACCTGTCAACCTTGCTTTAACAGAATAATCAAGTTGGAAGAGACCTTGGAGGTCTGCTAGTCCAACCCCGCTGCTCAAACAGAAGACTTTATACCAGGGGTCTCCAACCTTGGCTCCTGGAAGCCTGGCGGACTTCAACTCCCAGAGTTCCACAGCCAAGCTGGCTGTGGAATTCTGGGAGTTGAAGTCCGCCAGGCTTCCAGGAGCCAAGGTTGGAGACCCCTGCTTTATACCATATCAGACAAAGTGGCTGTCCAGTCTCTTTAAACAAAAAACAAAAAACAAAACAAAACCACCATTATTTTTCCACTGCCACCAGTTTTGGCCCTCAAGGATAGAACATAATCCTAGAGCTGGAAGGGGATTTTTTGGGGTATCTTTGAATGCAAGAATACAGAATGAGAGAGTTATTCTGGAAGGGACCATGGAGATCATCTAGTCCAACCCCCTGCTCAAGCAGGAGGCCCTACCCCATTCCAGACAAATGGCTGCCCAATCTCTTCTTAAAACTTCCAGTGATGGAGCACCACGATTTCTGGAGGGAAGCCGTTCCACTGATTAATTGTTCTCACAGTCAGGAAATTCTTCCTTATTTTTAGATTGCTTCTCTCTTTGATTAGTTGCCCTCCATTGCTTCTTCTCCTGTCTTCTGGTGCTTTGAAGAACAGCTTGACCCCCTCCTCTTCTCTGGGGCAGCCCCTCAGATTTAGGAACATTACTTCAGACCTACTCCACGCCAAAAATCCATTGTCAGCTCTTCTTCAAACCACTGCTGAGACAATTACTACCAACCTGCCTTCCATCGAGGACCGGTATACTGCACGAGTCAAAAAGGGGGCTGTGAAAATATTTAGACCCCTCACACCCCAGACATAAACTGCTTCAACTCCCACCCTCAAAACGACGCTATAGAGCCCTGCACACCAGAACAACTAGACTCAAGGGGAGTTTTTTTCCCCCCAAATGCCATCACTCTGCTCAACAAATAATTCCCTCAACACTGTCCAACTATTTACAAAGTCTGCACTACTATTACT
>CM066333.1:101323695-101499658 GCA_033807585.1 Hydrophis major | reverse complement strand
CCTTGTTCTGTTCTGTTCTGTTCTGTTCTACTCTATTTTATTCTATTTTATTCTACTCTATTCTATTCCATTCTCCTGTTCTATTATTTCTATCCTCTATATTCTGTTCTATTCTGTTCTATTCTGTTCTATTCTATTCCTAATTAATTCTATTTCTATTTCTATTTCTATTTCTATTTCTATTTCTTCTTTCTATTCTATTCCTAGTCTAGTCGATTCCTTATGCTGTTCTGTTCTAGTCTACTCTATTCCTTGTTCTGTTCTGTTCTGTTCTATTCTTTCTTATTCTATTCTATGTTCCCCAGCAATTATCCACCAGGCAATTAGGAGTGCCATGCGGTCCCCCCCCACAAATGGGCTCCGAATCCCCCTCCCCTCCCCACACTGCTATTCACGAAGGAGCCTCCGTCTTTCTCAGGGTTAACGAGCTGATTGATTAAAGTCAACGTGAATCAGTTCTGGAGGGTGGGCGGGCAGCCCTGCTAATTAGACAACCAGCATAAATCATATTTTTATGGCTCCGGCTGCACTCGACCCTGGCCGCGACTGTTGGCCTGTTCTTTTCCAGAGGAGATGGCGCTTCGTTAACACCCCGCCAAGCAGGTCTAATAAAGGATTATGTGACAGGGGGGAGGAGAGGATCACAGAGGCAACAGCTAAAGTGGCAGCACCACAGATTTGACAGTTGGTATTTCAGGATAGCAACGAGTGTAAAAAGACAAAAAAGCATTATTATTATTTTTTTTTAAAAACCCAAGCTGTACTGTAGTTTTCTGACCAGTTTCCTGGTCATATAGTACCTGAACCACAACCTGCACAAACGCGGTTAAACTAGGAACAGCTAGGATATTTTTATTTTGGGGACTATGTAGGGATGAATAGAATAGAACGTTATTCTGTAATTCTGTAAAAATAACAGAATAGAACAGAGAATAGAATATAGACTAGAACAGAAAAGAGAGTAGAACAGAGTATAGAATAGAATAGAAATTCTGTTATTCTGTAAAATAATAGAATAGAATGTAAAGTAAAATATAGAGTAGAACCGAATTTTATTGGACTGCCATTGGTTGGAAATGGTACTATAGGGTTCCCTGCTTGGGCGGGGGGTTGGACTAGATGACCTACAAGATCCCTTCCAACTCTGTTAATCTAATCTAATCTTGTTCCATTATTCTGTAAAATAATAGAAGAGAATCGAAGAGAAGAGAACAGAGAAGGAGAGGAAGAGGAGAGGAGAGGAGAGGAGAGGAGAGGAGAGGAGAGAAGAGAAGAGAGAAGGGAGGAGAGGAGAGGAGAGGAGAGGAGAGAAGAGAAGGGAGGAGAGGAGAGGAGAGAAGAGAGAAGGGAGGAGAGGAGAGGAGATAGAAGGGAGGAGAGGAGAGAAGAGAAGAGAGAAGGGAGGAGAGGAGAGAAGAGAAGATAGAAGGGAGGAGAGGAGAGAAGAGAAGATAGATGGAGGGGAGGGGAGGAGAGGAGAGAAGAGAAGAGAGAAGAGGAGAGAAGAGAAGATAGATGGGAGGGGAGGAGAGGGGAGGAGAGGAGAGAAGAGAAGAGAAGAGAAGAGAAGAGAGAAGGGAGGAGAGGAGAGGAGAGGAGAGGAGAGGAGAGAAGATAGAAGGGAGGGAGGGGAGGGGAGGGGAGGGGAGGAGAGAAGAGAAGAGAAGAGAAGAGAGAAGGAGGAGAGGAGAGGAGAGGAGAGGAGAGGAGAGAGAGAAGGGAGGAGAGGAGAGGAGAGGAGAGGAGAGGAGAGAAGAGAAGAGAAGAGAAGAGAAGGGAGGAGAGGAGAGAAGAGAGAAGGGAGGAGAGGAGAGGAGAGAAGATAGAAGGGAGGGAGGGAGGAGAGGAGAGAAGAGAAGAGAGAAGGGAGGAGAGGAGAGAAGATAGATGGGAGGGAGGGGAGGAGAGGAGAGGAGAGAAGAGAGAAGGGAGGCGAGGAGAGGAGAGAGAAGAGAAGGGAGAAGAGGAGAGAAGAGAAGAGAAGAGAAGAGAAGAGAAGAGAAGAGAGAAGGGAGGAGAGGAGAGAAGAAAAGAGAGGAGAGAGGAGAGAGGAGAGGAGAGGAGAGAGAAGGGAGGAGAGGAGAGAAGAGAAGAGAGAAGGGAGGAGAGGAGAGAAGAAAAGAGAGGAGAGAGGAGAGGAGAGAGGAGAGGAGAGGAGAGGAGAGAGAAGGGAGGAGAGGAGAGAAGAGAAGAGAGAAGGAGGAGAGGAGAGAAGAAAAGAGAGGAGAGAGGAGAGGAGAGAGGAGAGGAGAGAGGAGAGGAGAGGAGAGGAGAGGAGAGGAGAGGAGAGGAGAGGAGAGAGAAGAGGAGAGGAGAGAAGAGAAGAGAGAAGGGAGGAGAGGAGAGAAGAGAAAAGGGAGGAGAGGAGAGAAGAGAGAAGAGAAGGAGAAGAGGAGAGAAGAGAAGAGAAGAGAAGAGAAGAGAAGAGAAGAGAGAAGGGAGGAGAGGAGAGAAGAGAGAAGGAAGGAGAGGAGAGAAGAGAGAAGAGAAGAGAAGAGAGGAGAGGAGAGAAGAGAGAAGAGAAGGGAGAAGAGGAGAGAAGAGAAGAGAGGAGAGGAGAGAAGAAAAGAGAGGAGAGAGGAGAGGAGAGAAGAGAAGAGAGAAGGGAGGAGAGGAGAGAAAAGGGAGGAGAGGAGAGAAGAAAAGAGAGAAGAGAGGAGAGGAGAGAAGAGAAGGGAGAAGAGGAGTGAAGAGAAGAGAGGAGAGGAGAGAAGAAAAGAGAGGAGAGAGGAGAGGAGAGGAGAGAAGAGAAAAGGGAGGAGAGGAGAGAAGAAAAGAGGAGAGAGGAGAGAAGAAAAGAGAGGAGAGAGGAGAGAAGAGAGAAGGGAGGAGAGGAGAGAAAGGGAGGAGAGGAGAGGAGAGGAGAGGAGAGGAGAGAAGAGAAGAGAAGAGAAAAGAGAAGGGAGAAGGGAGGAGAGGAGAGGACAGAAGAGAAGAGAAGAGAAGAGAAGAGAAGAGAAGAGAAGAGAGAAGGGAGGAGAGGAGAGGAGAGAAGAGAAGAGAAGAGAAGAGAAGAGAAGAGAGAGAAGAGAAGAGAAGAGAAGAGAAGAGAAGAGAAAAGGGAGGAGAGGAGAGGAGAGAGAAGAGAAGGGAGAAGAGGAGAGAAGAGAAGAGAAGGGAGAAGGGAGGAGAGGAGAGGAGAGAAGAGAAGGGAGGAGAGGAGAGAGAAGGGAGGAGAGGAGAGAAGAGAGAAGAGAAGGGAGAAGAGGAGAGAAGAGAAGAGAAGAGAAGAGAGAGAAGGGAGGAGAGGAGAGAAGAAAAGATAGAAGGGAGGGGAGGGGAGGGGAGGAGAGGAGGAGAAGAGAGAAGGGAGGAGAGGAGAGAGAAGGGAGGAGAGGAGAGAAGAGAGGAGAGGAGAGGAGAGGAGAGAAGGAGGAGAGGAGAGAAGAAAAGAGAGGAGAGAGGAGAGGAGAGGAGAGAGAAGGGAGGAGAGGAGAGGAGAAAAGAGAAGAGAGGAGAGGAGAGGAGAGGAGAGAGAAGAGAGGAGAGAAGAGAGAAGAGAAGGGAGAAGAGGAGAGAAGAGAAGAGAAGAGAAGAGAAGAGAAGAGAAGAGAAGAGAAGAGAAGAGAAGAGAGAAGGGAGGAGAGGAGAGGAGAGAAGAAAAGAGAGGAGAGAGGAGAGGAGAGAGAAGGGAGGAGAGAAGAGAAGAGAGGAGAGGAGAGGAGAGGAGAGGAGAGAGGAGAGAAGGGAGGAGAGGAGAGGAGAGAAGAGAAGAGAGGAATGGAATGGAATGGAATAAGGGACAGAATAGAATAGAATAGAGTAGAATAGAATGGAATAAGGAATAGAAATAAGGAATAAAATGGAACAGAACAGAACCTTAGAGGTCTTCAGTTCTGTATCAGTTTATCCCACCACAAAGGGTCCCACCTGCCCCAATGTTTAATTGAAATACTCTTTTTGGAATATGAAATTTTTTGGCTGAGGCCCTGCCATCACAGCCCTTTCAATATCTAACAAAACCATCATAAAATATCCTAACCAGGCCAAAGAGCCCACTGAATCCCAATTTTTCCCAACATCCTGAGAGGTCTGAGGGTGGCCAGCAGGATGGCATGAGGGCAACAGCCTTTCTTAACACATTCTATCCCATCCATGCATACCCACAGGTACACGTAGTCCTCATCTTACAACAGTTTATTTAGCGACCATTCAAAGTTACGATGGCACTTGAAAAAGAGTGACTTATGACCAATTTTTCCCACTTGTGACCACTGCACACACACCCCACGGTCACCTGATCAAAATTCAGAGGCTTGGATGAGTGACTCCGATTTATGATGGCTGCAGAGTCCCGGGGTCACGTAAATCCCCTTTTTGCAACCTTCTGACCAAGCCATGTCTATGGGGAAGCCCAGATTCACTTAACAACAGTTATTAATTTAACTGTGGCTGACTTAACAAAAGGCGGCAAGAAAATGGGGCAAAACTCACCAAGCAAATGTCTCACTTAGCAACAGAAATTTGGGGGCTCAATGGTGGTCATAAGTCGAGGACTACCTGTATTCCATCCCTGGATTTGGAACACACTTCCTGAAGAAGGGCAAAAGCCTAATGCAAGCTTTGCTACTTTGAGAGAGAGAGAGACAGTACAACTTTTCCCCTAAGAGCCACTTCTACGATAACACATTTTAATGTTTCTTGACCGAGCACAAAATGCTTTTTTTATCAATGAATAAAAGATGAAATCCGTTACCTCTGGGGAAACCTTGAGCCATCAAGTACCTATATAGGCTGTAAGGATGGGAGCAACACAGCTCGTTTCCAGATGTTCATACAATGCAGCTTTTCTCTCTCTTTACAGCTCTTCCGGCTCACCAAGTGAGAGAAACAGAAGCTTAAGAGTTGGAAGGGACCTTGGAGGTCTTCTAGTCCAACCCCTTGCTTAAGCAGGAAATCCTATGCAGGTAATCCTCCGGTTGCCACCACAATCGAGTCCAAGATTTCTGTTACTAAGTGAGAAACGTGTTAAGTGAAGTTTGTTCCATTTTACGACTTCTCTCGCCACGTTTGTTAAGTGATTTGCCCCAGTTGTTCAGTTACTGACCCGGTCGTTCAGTGAATCTGTCTTCCCTGTTGGCTTTGATTGTCAGAAAGTCGCAAAAGGGGACAAGGCAACCATCATAAATGTGGGTCAGTGGTGTAAGAAAAGTCATAGAATGGGGCAAAACTCATTTTAACAAATTTCTCACCTAACAACATAAATTTTGGACTCAGCTGTGCTTGTAAAATGTGGACAACCTGTATGGAAAGTATTCAGGGATGGGTCAGCGAATAAATAAGTAAGTTTATGTGATACATAGCAGGATGACCCTTTGTCTGAAGTGGTGTAGGGTTTCCTGCCTAAGCAGCGTGTTGACTAGATGACCTCCAAGTCCCTTCCCACTCAGTTATTCTATTCTATTCTATTCTCTTTGCAGAGGCTGGTCAAACGTCAATATTTTGCTAACACACACACTCTGCACAACCCACCCCGAAACAAACTCTTCAGGGTTGTTGTTTTTTTAGAAGTTTAAAGGGGGGAAAAAAAAAAGCCCAGTTGTTTTTATCGCAAGGCAGCTAATGTTGGAATATACCAAGAGCTAAATAAACCATCGAATTAAAAGATCATTTAAAAAGAAATGGGAGAGTGTAAAAGCCACAGGTCTTAAGTAAGGGAAAATATACCAGGGGTTACACCGACAGCAAACGCAACGCCAAAATGGCTGGAAAAGGCAGGTTGTTTTATTGCAAAGCGCAGGGCTGGAACAGGCGGTAGCGAGGCGGAAATTGTGTCAGTGCATGGTGCGATAATGTGATTTCTCTTGGCCTATGGGCTCATCCGACAAAGGGGGAACGGCTAAAACCTAGAAGGGAGAAGAAGAAGGATCAGCGATGGTCGTGGACCACTGACTGACCTCCCTGACTGTCCTCAACTTATGACCACAGTTTGTGCTAAGTAAGACGTGTATTAAGCGGATTCTGTCCTGTTTTCTTGCCAGCCTTGTGAAATCACAGCGGCTGTTAAGTTAGCAACCCAGTTGTGAAGTGAACAACACTGACTTTGCTTGACAGTGACACTGCGACAGTCATAAATATGAGTCAGTTGCCAAGCCTCTGAAATTTGATCCCGTGACCCTGGGGAAGCTGCTACGGTTGTGAAAGTGTGAAAAACTAAGTCACTTTGTTTGGTGCCGTTGTAACTTAGAACGGTCACTAAGCCAACTGTTGAAAGTTGAGGACTGCCTGGGTATGAAGCATGCTTCTGCAAACCGGCTTCTTAAAAAGGCCTGAGATCGCACGCTGAATTATTACGCTATAAAAGCCGGTTTATTACACTATAAATTCTTCTCTTAACTCCATTTCGTGATTCATGCTGTTTGGAAAAGGCTGGGAAACTCCTTCCAGAGTCGCTAAAGCACAGGTTGCCCTCTCACTTAATAACCATTCATTTAGTGACTGTTTGAAATCATAATGGCACTGATAAAAGTGACGTAGGACCATTTCCCCACGCTTGCAACCACAGTGCGAAATCCCTGCAGTCGTGCAATGTTCAAATTCAACCGCCTTTGGCAACCGACTCATACTTATGATGGCTTTGGGACAGTGGTGGTGTCCCGGGGTCAGGGAACTGGTCCACTGGCCAGTTACTAGGCCGCCCTCAACTTACGACCACAATCGAACCCAACATGTCTCCCGCTAAGCGAGACATGTCAAGTGGAGTCCGCCCCGTTTTTTTCTCGCCACCCTTGTGAATCACAGCGGTTGCGAAGTTAGTTAACACCGTTGTTAAGCGGACAACGTTGACTTTGCTCGTCAGTGACACTGGGACAATGCAGCCACAGCTGAGTCAGCAGGAAAACCAGATTCACTTAACAACCGGGTTACTAACTGAGCAATGTCAATGGTTCATTGAACAACGGTAGCCAGGAATAGTGCGTAAAACGGGACAAATGTCTCTCTTAGCAGCAGAAATTTTGAGGGTCAAATTTGGGCGTTAAATTGAGGACTGCCTAGTGTTTATGGGGATGATCTTTATCCTGTTATGGCTAATTTCCGGCCGGGAGCAGAAATGATTCCCTTAGCACCGAAAGCATTTGGCTTTTCAAAGCTGCCACTCCTTTGGATGATTCTGAAAGGCGGCTCCCTGCTTTTCTGACGGGTGATTCAGACGAGCTCCAAACAAAAAGATAAAAAAAATAAAAAATAAATCACGACTCCTAAGGAACGACAAACTCCTTTCCACCCCGAAGAGAACAAGCCAGAAGGGCAAGGTTGGTCTTCCAAGCAGGAAACGCATCTGTGAAAAAAACCCACGGATCTTCTGTTTCGCTGCTTTTGAAAAGCCTTAATTTACACCTGCGAGAGAAGAGGCGAGGCCAAAGATCTCCGACTTTCCTCTGCTCTGGATCGGTTGGGGTTGGTCTCCCAGGTGGGCTATTGGGGCCTTGGGTCCAGCAACATGGGGGGAGATGTCCTCTGGGTGCCCCACCTGAGGGGTTTTTTTAGGCCAGGGGTGTCCAACCTTGGCAACTTTTAAGACTTGCGGACTTCAACTCCCAGAATTCCTCAGCCAGCTCTGCTGGCTGAGGAATTCTGGGAGTTGAAGTCCGCAAGTCTTAAAGTTGCCAAGGTTGGACCCCCCTGTTTTAGGCCATTTTAGGGAGATGCCAATCATTGGCTCGCCAACGAGTGATGAGTGGCTTTTGATCACTTTTGAGTGATGAGTGGCCTCCCTCAATCCTGGAGGAATTCTTGAAAGCAGCAACAAGGCCATTTTTGGGACTGGCGACACTTTAATGGCGTCTCTTCTTGGAGTAAAAGGAAAAAAAAAAAAACCCCGAGGCCCTTGGAAGGGAGAGATTTTTCTTTCTGCCTACAAATGGCGAATTTCTGTTTCCGCTTCTGGTGCTACAAGATAATTCTTCCCCCCACCCTCAAACCCCCCCCCCCAAAAAAATCCACTAATTGTGGGTTTGCTCCTAGAAAAATGTCCATCAAGTGATTAACGAATTAATCCATGGGGATTTTTAAAAGACAAAAGCTCACAGTCCTATGTTAAGTTACCAAAAGTTACTTTTTTTCACATGAAAAAAAATTTTTTTTAAATTTTCCCTAGAGAGCTTTTTTTTAAAATGAACGGGGCCCCTTTCAAATCACAATTCCCTAAAGGAGGACCCATATAAAATTCCTCAAAGAAATAAAGACTTTTTTCTTTAGCCTCTTCCTCACTCTCTTCTCCTACCGTGGAAGAAGAGAAGGAACACCAGAAGAGGAAGGCGGGGGGGGGGGGGAAACTTTCCCAGGTTCAAAGACTCCCCAAATCATTCCAGATTGCTCCTCTTAACAAGCTTTAAAATATTTGGAGGGGATTTTTTTTTTTTAAATCCGGCAAAGAGAGCCAGATTCAGAGACGGGATGGACGCTGTTAAGTTGGAGACCCCCTAAGCCAACCAGCCCGAGGCATTCAATAAAGCAATCAAAGGCAGATTTGTATTAAGACTTGAGACCCTACCCCAAATTCCAGAACAGGCACCCCAAAAGCCCGCTAAGAGTGGCAAATAACTCGAGACTTACTACTCCCATTGTCACTCGGTATCCGTTTTCTCCGCTCATTAAAGACTGTCTCCTCTTGCCCTTCGCACGGCAGCCTCTCGGCCTGCCGCTGCCTCCTTTACTCCTTCGTGGTGCCCCGTTGCCAGCCGGAGAGACGTTGCCAGCCGGGTGGGGAAGGGGGGACAGGGTCTTTCCCTCAGTGATCCATGCAGGCCTTTGGGGTGGGGAGAGCAAAGCATTCAAGATGCCCGATTCCTTCGGGGGGGGGGCCCGGGCGGTGAAGCAATGTATCAAAATGGGCTCAAAAGGCCAGGCTGCCCCGTGGGAACGGCCTCTGCCGACGCATTCTACGGCTTTGTGGGCTGCTGGCCCGGAGCACCACCTTCTCCAAGGAGCAAAGTACAACCGCAGCCTGAAGGGAGGAAGTGCTGGCCTTCCTCATCCAACCGGTGTGGAGTCTCCGCCTCCCGATACCTGAGCTGCAGCGGCCCTTTCGCAACTTTGGTGGAGTTGTGCCGAGGCAAAGTACACCTGGGCTGCTTTGCGAAGTCTGCAGGTTGAGTTTGGAGAGGAGGAAGGGACGGGAGAAGCCAAAGAGGACGAAACGAGCCTTCGGTAAACGTGAAACAAATAATCCTTTTCGCCGAAAGAGAACACCGGGCAGGACCTCCCGGAGGAGATGTGCATCCAGGAGGAACCGGACGGCTGACGGGTTCCTCCGCGCCCTGGAGGAGAAAGGGAAATGGAGGCGAAACCTGCTTTTCAGGGGGTGGGAGGAGAAAGATGGAACTTGGGAGGGTGTCGGGTTCTTCCCCCACAGGAAGGAGCCTGCCCCACCCAGGCAAATGGCAGGCAGGCCTTTGCGAAGTAGGGGGGGGGAGGAAGAGAGAGAGAGAGAGAGGAACAATGACGTTGCCCCTTTGACCTGCCATCAGGTGATCTGGAGCGCTGACGGAGCCAGTTGGCGCTGCTGCTGAGCCCAGGCAGCAGCAACCTGCTGAATGGGAGATTTGGTTTGTTTTTTTGAGATAAGGGAGTGCCAAAGGGGAAGAAGGGGGAGGAGGAGGGAGAGAGAGAGAGAGAAAAAGAAAGGGAAAGAGGGAGGGGGAGAAAGGGACAGAAAGAGAGGGAGGGAGGGAGGGAGGGAGAGAGAAAGAAAGCGGGGGGAAGGGGGGAGAGGCAGACTTTTGCCAATAAAGGAGAATATTCGTAGCTCAGAGTTGAACTGTGGGTGTCATTTATGCTCTTAAGCTTGGTTATTTTTTTGCAGACATTTCGCTTATCCTACTAGGTAACATCATCAGTGCTAGTAGGACTGGGGTTTGTGGTGGGGGTGATGATGATGATGGAAGAGGGGAAGGAAGAGAACTGTTTGAATTTGGGGGGGGGGGTTCTCTGAGCTTGGTGGTTTTCTTGCAGACGTTTCATGACCCAACTAGGTAATGTCGTCAGGGCTACAAGGGAAAGGGGTTTGCAGAGAGGAGGCGGCAGAGCAAAAGAGGAAGAGGAGGAGGACTGTGGGGGGGGGGTCCCTTGGTGTTTTCTAAGCTTGGTATTTTCTCTCACAATCTCACTTTACAAATGTTTCACTTAGCAACAATAATGGTGGGCTCAACTGTGGCTGTAAGTCGAGGATTACCTGCAGCGCTGTTTTGACAGGTGAATGCAATGCCAGAAGAACCCCTGAGGAGAAGCAACAGAGAGCATCTCTCCTTTGATCCACATCCCTTTCACTGCCTTGAAAATGGGACACGGACTTGCCAAGTTTAAGTTGGTAAATGAATGGTCATAAAATGAGGACTACCATCTTTCTTTCTTTCTTTCTTTCTTTCTTTCTTTCTTTCTTTCTTTCTTTCTTTCTTTCTTTCTTTCTTTCTTTCTTTCTTTCTTTCCTTCCTTCCTTCCTTCCTTCCTTCCTTCCTTCCTTCCTTCCATTTCATCCTGCTGGCTCCAGAGACTTTATTAAGCATTGCAATCACCTCTCCACAGGACAACACACACACAAACACACACAGCTTCCCACTCTTTCAGCCAAAGCTTCCTGTCCTGCAGCGAGTATTGCATTTGGCCAAGCCCTGGCACTCTTTCAAAATTCTCGCAGATGAACTAACTTGCTGTGGGTTATTTCTTTCCATGGTTAAGAGGTTCCCGGAGACCTCAATGTGCTGCATAATAAATATCCGGTATTCTGAAAGACTTTATTTTTCTTTTGGACTTATGAGCATCTCACAGACGTGGTGACCAGAAACGGCCCTGGGTACCTACGGCATGTGAGTTTGGAGCAGGGCTATGGCAGCCAAGCTTCGCTCGTCCAGGGAATTGGGAAAATGCGGACTAATACCACTCTATAAAGCCTTCATAAGGCCATACCTAGAACACTGCATCCAGTTTTGATCACCACACTATAAAAAACAATGTTGAGACTCTAAAAAGGGTGCAGAGAAGAGCAACCAGGATGATGAAGAGACGGGAGGCTAAAAGATATGAAGAATGGTTGCAGGAACTGGGCATGGCTAGTCTAGAGGACTAGGGGAGACATGATAGCATCTTCCAATATTTGAGGGGCGGCCCCAGAGAGGAGGAAGGCGTCAAGCTGTTTTCCAAGGCACTTGAAGGCCAGACAAGGAAGAATGCATGAAAACTGAACAAGGAGAGATTCAACCTGATAATAAGGAGATTTTTCTGACAGTGAGAGCAATCAACTGTTGGAACAGAAGTTTCCTTTGGATGTTTTGGGAGCTTCATCACTGGAGGCTTTCAAGAAGAGACCGGGCTGCTGTCTATCAGAAATGGTATAGGGCAGGGGTCTCCAACCTTGGCTCCTGGAAGCCTGGCGGACTTCAACTCCCAGAATTCCACAGCCAGCTTTGCTGGCTGTGGAACTCTGGGAGTTGAAGTCCTCAGGCTTCCAGGAGCCAAGGTTGGAGACCCCTGGTATAGGGTCTCCTGCTTAAGCAGGGGGTTGGACTAGATGACCTACAAGATCCCTTCCAACTCTATTCATCTGTATAGTTAGCCTAGAAAGGTAGCATGTTACTAAGCAGTGATGGCACCAGGGAAACCCAGCAAGAGCCATTTTCAAGAGTCATATTTTTAATTACGACACGAGCAATTTTAACAGGTCTTTAATTTGCAGGAGCAACGAATTAATTCAGATTCCAAGCCAAAAAAACAACGACCCAGATCCAACTTTATAAACTGATTTTCTAACGTAAGGAGAAAGCTTTTGGGGGATGATAACCTGAAAAACCAAAGCACAAATCACCTCTGCTTGCCTTCCTGATGCATATGCAAAGCAACTCCCTCTCTTGAGTATAAACAGTTCTCGCCTTACGACCATTAATTCAGCCCAAAATGTCCATTGCTAAGCAGGACAATTGTTAAATGAATTCTGCCCCAAGTTACGACCTCTCTTGACTCGGTGGTTGGTAGTTAAGTTGGTCGCACGGTTTGTTAAGCGAACCTGGCTCCATTGACATTGCGTCTCAGAAGATCCCAAAAGGGGATCAGGTGACCCCGGGGTGCTGCAACCAGTCGTCAATACGAGTCATCTGCCATGTGCCTGGATTTTGGTCCCGTGACCAAGAGGGAGGTGTAAGTTGTAAGTGCAAAAAAACAGTCATAAGCTGGATTTGCTTTAACAACCGCATTTCACTTAACGACTGCACTGATTCACTTAACAACCCAAGGCAAAGAAAAGGTTGCAAAAATCTCTCTCAGACTTGCTTAGCAACATAAATTCTGCTTCCAATTGTGATCACAACTTGAGGACTACCTGTATATCGCCAGACCGCAAATCTACCGGACTCAAAGTCACCTCTAATACTGACAGCTCTTCTTAGCACCTCCCCAGACCCCAAAGGCCAGAAGCTGAAGTTTGGATCTCCTGCATGGAAGATAAAGCGTTCACCAGCACAGAAAGGATTTTCTGCAAAATGCAATGTAGCTTGTTCACACAACTTCCTTCCTTCCTTCCTTCTCCTCTTCCCCTTCCTCCCCCCCTTGCTACTCCTTCCTTCCTTCTCCTCTTCCTCTTCCTCCTCCCCCTTGCTACTCCTTCCTTCCTTCCTCCTCCTCTTCTCCTTCCTCCTCCCCCTTGCTACTCCTTCCTTCCTTCCTTCTCCTCTTCCCCTTCCTCCCCCCCTTGCTACTCCTTCCTTCCTTCCTTCTCCTCTTCCTCTTCCTCCTCCCCCTTGCTACTCCTTCCTTCCTTCCTCCTCCTCTTCTCCTTCCTCCTCCCCCTTGCTACTCCTTCCTTCTCCTCTTCCCCTTCCTCCCCCCCTTGCTACTCCCTCCCTCCCTCCCTCCTTCCTTCTCCTCTTCCTCCTCCCCCTTGCTATTCCTTCCTTCCTTCCTTCTCCTCTTCCCCTTCCTCCTCCCCTTGCTACTCCTTCTTTCCTTCCTTCCTTCCTTCCTTCCTTCTCCTCTTCCCCCTTCCTCCTCCCCCTTGCTACTCCCTCCCTCCTTCCTTCTTTCCTTCCTTCCTTCCTTCCTTCCTTCCTTCCTTCCTTCCTTCCTTCCTTCCTTCCTTCCTTCCTTCCTTCCATTTGTTCTCGATATGCAGGGTGCAAACTCCACACAAGTAGGCTCTGAGGCTTTGCTTTTGATTCCCACATCCAATCTCAGATATTTTAAAGTATTTTATTCAGAATTTTACAAAGAAGCATGCATTATGAACACCTTGCACAGTGCTGTGGGTTCAAATTTCCTTTTTTTGTTGTCTGTCTGTCTGTCTGTCTCTCTCTCTCCTTCTTTTCTCTCCTCTCTCTCTCCTTATCCCATTCGGGTTGTTTCGCAACCCAACCAACCTGCAAGCCAAGGACTGACAAGGGCCATCCCCATAGAGAACAGCAGCAGCCAGTCTCAGACTGAAAAGCTCCATTGCTCCTTCCTTGTCCTGTTTGACTTGCAAGCTGGTCATAAAATGAACACGCAATGCCTTGAGGTCCCATGGCGGTGTCTTACTTCCATGTTGCTTTGTTTGGAAAAAAAAGCTCAATTTCTTTAAAATCGTATTTTCACCGATTTTTTTCCCCCTTAAAGTAGTTCCGTGAAGGCAAACTCTAGTATCATCTGTCTGTCTTCTGCAAATTCCATTTCTACGATGTCCATCATAAGTCTTATCTCTTGGCGGTTTCTTTTCAAACATTTGTATTCCCCCCCCCCCCCGGATTTGAAATATTTATACCTGGCTTTTCAACCACAAAGATTCCCAGAGCAATGTACTGATTAATAATAAAAAAAGGACAGACCCTGGTCTCTAAAAGCCAGAGAGATGGTGCATTACAAGGGAAATCAACAAACTCAGGCACCGATTTAAAGTCCCAAAATTCTTACTTCGACCGATGGGGATTGGTGACGGAAAGCATTACCGGCTATTTCCGGGCAGAAATATTTAGATTTCCCCCCCTCACCTCCATTTGAAATTAATATCTCAAGCTACTTAAAAAGACAAAAATCAATCAGAAACAGAGACAATGAATTATTAAGGCGTTTCGTATTTAACTGGGATCAATAGAAGGTTAAAAAAAAAAAAAATCAGGATTGCGATTGTAGCCACAATATTAAGACAAAAAGCAAGTGGAAAAAAAAATCAACCTACTAAAAGCTTTAGCAAACAATTTCTGGAAAATGGAGGCTGTGTTACTTCAAATCACCTTGTCTGCACAAGGTGCAGCAACTAAGTTGTAAGCTGATAATGGAAATAACTGATAGCTGTAGATATTTCTGTAAGTTATTAACATTACAAAAAATAGAGGCAGTCCCTGACTTACGACAATCCGTTTAGCGACTGTTCAAAAGTGACCTACAAAACCTGCTGACAACCACTGAAGTATCACCACAGTCACATGATTAAAATCCAGGGACTTAGTAACTGGCGTGCCTTGTGTAGCAAGGGAAAATAACCGAATAACAAGAGTTTGAAGGAACCTTGGAGGTCTTCTAGTCGAGCCCCTGCTTGAGCAGGGAACCCTAGACCAGGGGTCTCCAACCTTGGCTCCTGGAAGCCTGGCGGACTTCAACTCCCAGAGTTCCACAGCCAGCAAAGCTGGCTGTGGAACTCTGGGAGTTGAAGTCCGCCAGGCTTCCAGGAGCCAAGGTTGGAGACCCCTGCCCTAGACCATTTCAGAACGAATGGCTGTCCAATTTCTTCTTGGAAACCTCCAGTGATGAAGCACCTACAGCTTCTGGTGGCAAGTTGTTCCACTGGTCAATTGTTCTCCCTGTCAGGAAATTCTTCCTTAGTTCTAGGTTTCTTCTCTCCTTGCTTAGTTACCATCCGTTGCTTCTTGTCCTGCCTTCTGGGGCTTTGAAGAATAGCTTGACTCCCTCTACTTTGGGGCAGCCCCTGAGACATTGGAAGACTGCTCTCATGTCTCCCCTAGTCCTTCTTTCCATTAGACTAGACATGCCCAGTTCCTGCAACCGTTCTTCATATATTTTATCCTCCAGCCCCTTAATCCTCTTGGTTGGTCTTCTCTGCACTCTTTGCAGAGTCTCAACATAAATGGAAACAAGAACTGGAGGTTTATTATACCAAGAGCTCAGCACAGGCCCTCCCTGTTCCACTTGGGGCTCCACAAAAGCACCCTGAATCTGAAGCTCCAATTACAAGTAGTCCTTGACATACAACTATTCATTGAGTGACCGTTCAAAGTCACAACGTCGCTGAAAAAAACGTGAATTGTGGCCATTTTCCATATCCGTGACCAAGCATTCCCCACGGTCACATGGTCTAAAAAAATAATAATCTGGATGCTTGGTGACTGGTTCATATTTATGACGGTTGCAGCGTCCCTAGGGATCACGCGATCCCCTTTTGTGACTTTCCGATCAGCAAATGGATTCACTTAACAACCACGTTGTCAGCTTTGAGACCAGTGATGTTCCCATGCTGCCACAATTGAGCCTGGGAAAGTGGGAGGGGGAAATATATTGGAGTGTATCTAGTTAGACATAACAACATTCTTTTTCTGATTCAAGGTCAGGTTGTGTTGCACACAAGTGAGAGGAAGTCTCAAGTTAGGACGGATGGTGATTGGGGCATGTGATGCGATGATGGGACGGATGGTGCAGGGGATGGATTTTGTGGTTTTTACTTATTGCAGATTCAGGATTCCCCAGTTGTGCCAGTTTACTATCCAAATAAAAAGGAACCTTTGAGAAAATGCCAATTGGAAAACAGGGCAAAACTCACTTTAGCACCTGTTTCGCATAGCAATGGAGATAATGGGCTCTGTGGTGGATCGTTTCACGATCATTAATATTTGCACTGGGTGCGTGATGCTTCTTCAACCCAGTTTTTTTTTGTTTCCTGCGAGACACCCCCACAAAAGTTGGGCTTTCGAAAGCAAACAGCCCCCCCCAAATAAATCTCTCCCTGCTGATGTAAATGCAAGAGGCCTGGCACTGATTTGCAAACCCTGCGCCAGATGGCTGCAGTCAGACGAGGCCTGCCTGTGTTCCTGCTGCAAACGGGGACGACAAGAGAGAGCGAGAGAGGCACAAATAATGTAGACTTGAGGATGCTTACAAGCTCCAGGTCTGCACCAAAGCCAATTCGGATTGCAGAATTTCTCAACGATTTCAATTCTCCTTTTCGATTCCAAAAATTCTCAATCCAGAAATCATGGTCGAGAATCGACATGACATGGATGTTCACTGGAATTACAAGAGAATATACAAGAAATAGGAAGTGGAGGCAAACATCTGGGCAGAACAAAACCCCTAGGCTCTTCAAACTTGGCAAGTTTAAGACTTGTGGACTTCAACTCCCAGAATTCCTGAGCTAACATGACTGGAGGAAGAGGGATTCTGGGAGTTGAAGTCCACAGGTCTTCAAAGCTGTCGAGTTTGAAGACCCCTGCCATAACCCAATAAGAGTAAAGTGGAAAGGTCGAATAAGAAAATCAAGATGGGGCATTAAAACAGTCAATATTGGAAGATAAAAGAGTTCATAAAGAAAATGAGAGAAATAAATGGGAATTCCTCTTCAAAGGAAATAAAAATGGAGAAACGTCCCTGCAAAATGGATGGGAAATATGCCTACCAAGGCATATTTCAGAGAGAGTAAGCGATCTTTCTATACAGGAAGGAGAAACAGGGGAAAAGAAGGAGAGAAGAAAGGAATTAGAATAATAATATCAAAGATTAGAATTGGAACTACGGAAAGACCCCACAAAAAAATGAAATGGCAAAAATCAGATGGAGCTAGTAAAACATGAATTAAATATTTTAGGGAACAAGGAACTGGCACAATTAAGGCAGCTAAACAAAATTCTCACTGCTTCTCAACTGGGAGCAAATTTCTCCCCGGCCAAACCTGGTTGCATGGATAAAATCATCCCAAGATTTATTAGCCGCCTTCTGCAATTAAAAACAGCGGGTAGCCCTCGGCTTACGGAGCCCAAATGTTTCTGTTAAGTGAGACATTTGCTCAGTGAGTTTTGCCCCCTTTTTCTTGTCACAGCTGCGAAGTGAATCACTGCAGTTGATAGGCTGGTAACCCGGTTGTTAAGTGAATCTAGCTTTCCCCCATTGACTCTGCTGGTCAGAAGGTCGTAAAAGGGG
Organism: Hydrophis major; assembly: GCA_033807585.1. Taxonomy (NCBI): domain Eukaryota; kingdom Metazoa; phylum Chordata; class Lepidosauria; order Squamata; family Elapidae; genus Hydrophis; species Hydrophis major. The sequence goes on along the minus strand of CM066333.1, from coordinate 101,482,552 downwards.
ATCGCGTGAGCCCGGGACGTGGTGGCCGTCATAAATACGAGTCAGTTGCCAAGCGCCTGCATTTTGATCATGTGACCGTAGGGGGCACTGCAGAGGTTGTAACTATGGAAAAACGGTCATAAGTCACATGTTTCAGTGCTGTTGTGACTTCGAATAGTCACTAAATGAACTGTTGTAAGTAAAGGACTACCTGTATACACGACAGCAACGGGAGATGGAGGTGGGAAGTCACAACCCTAACAAAGGATCATCCTGCTTAGTGGATTGACCACCCTTTAAATTTCACTTTGGCCAAGACTTGCCACTCAGGTAGACCTCAACATATGACATTTGGGACCCAAACTGCTATCGCTAAACAGGGTGGTGGCTAAATGAGTCGATTTTTGCTGTGACTGTTAAGCAAATCGCCCTGGTTGTTAAGTGAATTCTGCAGTCATTGGAAGAAACAAATGGGCAACCATTTGTCTGAAATGGTATATAGGGTCTTCTTCTTGACAGGAGGTTAGACTAAAAGACCTCCAAGGTCCCTTCCAACTCTGTCCTTCCTTCCTTCCTTCCTTCCTTCCTTCCCTCCTTCCTTGAAGGTTTTTAAGAAGAGATTGGACAAATGGTGTAGGGTCTCCTGTTTGAGCAGGGGGTTGGACTAGAAGACCTCTGAGGTTCCCTCCAATTCTTTTATTCTGTTCTTCTTCAAGATTTACAAGGGAATGAGAATGCCCGTTGTGAGAACGCTCTCCTTGGTGTAGTCCTGTTGAAGGAGGAGCAAACCACAGATTTTCTTCTTCTTGTAATTCAAGTGTGCGGTTAGCTTTTTCTCCGTATGTGGCACGTGTTCATTTACATGAAAAAAAAGAGACAGGATGCACCTGGGGTAATTCTCTCACCCACACTCTCGGCTCCAAGAGACTCCAGTCATTAAAAAAAACAAAAAAAAAAAAACAGCCCACACGGTTGTGATGTCTCCCTGCCCTCATGGAGTACTTGCGAGATGCCCTTTCTTTCCTACTCAGAGACACCAAGAAATTAAAGTTGGGATAGGGTACGTCTAGTTTAGTTTAAATTTAGTTTAGTTGACTTTATTGTCCTTGCACCTCGTACAACAAAATCAAACACCCTCTTCAGTGCACATCATGACCATGAAAATAAACACAAACACACATCACATTGAACCGAAAACCCCCGACACCTCACCAACACTGCACTCTACAGCAGAATTCATAAGAGCCCCTGCCCTGCGATAGAAGCTGTTTTTCAGCCTATTTCTCCTTGTTTTTATTATCCTGTACCATCTGCCAGGTGGTAATAGTTCAAAAAAAAGGGTTCCCAGGATGAGATGGAACTTTGAGGATGTTTTGAACTTTCTTAAGGCAGAAGGAGCTATGAAGCTCTTCCAAAGAGGGGAGAAGGCAACCCGCGATCCTCTGGGCAATGACCTTCACCCTCTGGACTGCTGTCCTATCTGCCCCTGTGCAATTGGCAAACCCTACAGAGGTGCAGTGAGTTAAGATACTCTCTCTGGTGCAGCAGTACAAGGTCACCAGCAGTTTTTCCATTCAGTTGTTGTTTCCTGAGAAATCTCAGGTAGTCTAATCTCTGCTGGGGCCTTTTGACCAGGGCTGCAATGTGAGCCCCGCAGGTCAGGTCCTCTTTTAGGGTAACACCCAGAAACTTCAAACTGGCCACTTGCTCCACTCAGTCTCCCATGGATAAGCAAGGGCTGGAGGTCTGATCTGATCCTTCTATAGTCCACCATCAGCTCCTTGGTCTTATTGGTGTTGAGGACCAAGTTATTGTCTCCACACCACGAAAGCAACCATTGGTCCACCTCATCTCGATTTGTTAGACTCATCCCCCCCCCAGGAGATGAGTGTAAACTTTTTCACTAGTCTAGTGAAAAGAAGGACTAAAGGTGACATGATAGTAGTGTCCCATTATCCGAGGGGGCTGCAACAAAGAAGGGGGGTACGGGAGTCTACCTGCCCCCCCCCCCAAAAAAAAAACACCTGAAGAAACAACGGATGGAAATTAAGGAGAAAATTCCTCACAGTGGGAACAATTAACCAGTGAAACAAATTGCCTTCAGAAATTGTGGGTGCCCCAACAGCGGAGGCTTTTAAGAAAAGACTGGACAGCATCTGCCAGAAGTAGCATAGGATTCCTACGAGGGCAGCGGGTTGGGCTAGATGACCTCCAAGGTCCCTTCCAACTCTGGTATTCTGTTACAGTGCACAAGGATTTGCCTGGTATTTTTTCCCGGAGTGCCACAGGGCACAGAAACAAAGGGGAAGAACAACAACAAAGCAACCCTTATTCTGGCCGCCCCATTTTTTATTTTTTATTTTTGGAGACCAGAGCTTTGAACTGGCTGGGAAGGTATAATTTTGTGGCAGTGACCTGACATGCTTCGAGCTCTTGCCACCAAGTTATGGCTGTACACAGCTGGATATTGTTCTTGTCCCCAGCACACAGTTGCACTTATTGTTCTAAGTCAATAATCTGCATTTCTGTGGATTTGTCCCTGCACCAGGGGTCTCCAACCTTGGCTCCTGGAAGCCTGGCGGACTTCAACTCCCAGAGTTCCACAGCCAGCAAAGCTGGCTGTGGAATTCTGGGAGTTGAAGTCCGCCAGGCTTCCAGGGGCCAAGGTTGGAGACCCCTGCCCTGCACCAAAAACAAAATACAAAACAAAACAGTCCACCCCTGATGCTGTATTATTCTCATTGCCTGAGTATCTCGACTTACTGAGTTTCTGGATTGTGTTACGTGACAGCTTTGTCACCGGTGTTTTAATTCTGAACTCAGAACCGGCTGAGGCCACACAACAAGCTTAAACTACGGCTTTGCCAGCAAACAAAATTTCCTAAAATTAAATTTCCTAAACAAGTGTAGCTTGCTGTCCAGAAACAAAACCACGTTTCGGCTTGGGGGATAATGTGTGAACCCTCTTTTTCCTGCTTATGCACTCGTTTACGAACCATTGCGCAGCTTTTCGTGCATGGGGAAGGAAGCCTACAAGAATGTTAAAATCAAAATTCAGCCCGAAAATTCAAGCACTGTGATTCAGTTGACTCCGGGCGCGCAAGTATTCTTTGACTTAAGACCGCAATGGAGTCCAAACTAAGCATGACAATTATTAAGTAACTTTTGTCCCATTTTACGATCTTTATTGCCCCAGTTGTTAAGTGAATCACACAGCTGTTAAGTGAATTTGGCTTCCCCCTTGATTTTGCTTGTCCAAAGATCGCAAAAGATGACCTTGGGACACTGCAAAAACCGTCATAAATGCAAAGCAGTTGCCAAGCACCTGAATTTTGATCACATGACCCTGAGGATGTTGCAACGGTCCTAAGTGTGAAAAATGGTCACAAATCACTTTTTTGGTGTGCTGTTGTAACTCTCAATAGTCACTAAACTGTTGCAAGTCAAGGACTTCACCTATTTTTGAGGCTGCATCCCTATTTGGAAAGCTTTTCGAGCCGAACTCCCTATTCCGGGTGCTTTCTCCATTACAAAAAGAGGCTAAATTCTTTTTCTCCATTCCCCTCTACACACACTTCCTCATATCATACATTGATATGGTACATCTCAAGGGCAGCACATAAATGGTGCATTTCACATTCCATTGTGACAGGGATGGGCTACAGAAATCACGCATTAAATAAATATCAGCAAAAGCACAAAAACAGAGTTTTGTAAGCATTTTGTTTTCATTTTTGAAAACCTTTCAACACCTGGATTACTTCCTCACCTCATTTTATTCCTCCCTCTCTCTAACTAAGGTTTGACAGAGGGATGCTAATCGCCATAGGCATGGTGAGAATTTCAAAATCTCTGTATTTTCAGACACACACACACACACCCTCCCCCCCTCTCTTCTATTACCAGTTTATCTCTTTCTCTCTATCTACCTACCTGTCTCTCTCTTCTCTCTCTGCCTACCTACCTATTATCTATTTCTTATCTGTTTCTCTACCTATCTCTCTCTTCTTTCTGTCTGTCTACCTACCTACTATCTCTCTCTACCTAGCTAGCTATTATGTTTATTTTTCTCTCTACCTACCTGTCTCTCTCTTCTATTTGTCTACCTACCTTCCACCTCTCTCTACCTATTATCTATTTATTTCTCTCTAACTACCTCTCGCCTGTCTGTCTATTTCTGTCTGTCTATCTATCTATCTATCTATCTATCTATCTATCTATCTATCTATCTATCTATCTATCTATCTATCCATCCATCTATCTATCATTTATCTATATCTAGTCTCTCATCTCTTTCTCTCTGTCTCTATATCATCCATATCTATCTTTTTCTGTCTCTAGTCTCTTATCTCTATCTCTTATCTCTCTGTCTCTCTCTCTCTATCTAGTCTCTCTCCATCTATCTATATCTATTATCTATATATCTATATATCTCTGTATCTATATCTCTTATTTCTTATCTCTCTCTAACTCTCTGTCTCTATCTATCTATCTATCTATCTATCTATCTATCTATCTATCTATCTATCTATCTATCTATCTATCTAATCTACCTATCATCCATCTATCTGCCTCACTGTTCCCTAAACACCAAAGGAATGGAAGGAGACAACCCAGAAAGTGAAAAAGATGATAATAATAATAATAATGTTTACTTTTCGCTAGTATAGGTTTTACTTATAGATGTGGCAATACCAGATGGAAGCTGAGTAGCTCCAAAAAAAAAAAAAAAAAAGGAACTGGAAAAACCTGTAAAATTTCAGGATTTAATAGCTGAAAAACAGAGGCTGTGGAATAAACTGGCCAGAATTAACTCAGGAAGAATTAATCATTTGAGTTTGTATTTACTTTATGAAAACAACCTTGCTTTCAGAACCCTACTTATATTGCTGGGTGGGTGGGTATAGTTGGGGGTATTTTTTTGGTAGTCCTCGACTTACAAAAACTCATTTAGCGCCATTCAAAGTTACAACAGCACCGAAAAACGTGACTTACCACTGGCCCTCGTACTTATGACCTTCGCAGTATCTCCATGGTCATGTGAACGAAATTTGAGTGCTTGGCGAATGGCTTGTATTTTACAAACTGTTGTAGCATCCAGGTGTTCTATGATGGCCATTTGAGATTTTCTTTCGTCCAGCAAACTCCAAGGGGGGAGCCTGATTTATTTAACAGCTACACGATTCATTTAACAACTGCCTAGCTTACCAATGGAAACTCTGGTCCCAATTTGGTTGCAAGCTGAGGACAACTTGTGAGTCTGGGCTGAAGCTCAAACATTGGAGAAAGTTCCACCTCCACCACACACTCACTTAGCGCAAATCTTCCGGTCTCCTGCCGCAACTGGTTCATCCTGCTACTCCAAACCGTGATTCCAGTTCTGTTTGTTTCTCTCTCTCAGCAGTATGTTTGTTCTGATCTGAATAAACACCCACTGAAGAATTAACTGAAGGAGATAAGGCAATTTAACTCTGACCAAAGGAGGCTGCAGAGGAGAAAATTCCACTTTCCTTCCAGTCCGTCTTGTAAAAGAGGTTGGGGAGGGCGCGGAAATAACAGAATAACAAGAGTTGGAAGGGACCTTGGCGGTCATCCAGTCCAGCTCAAGGCAAGAGTCCTTATATGGTCCTTATATCATTCCGGGCAAATGGTTGTCCAATCTCTTCTTGAAAACCTCCAGAGTTGGGGCACAACTACAGCTTCTGGAGGTGATTCATTCCACACCCTCTCTGACACTCACCGATCCGTCAAGTCAAGTCAAGCAATCAAGTAAACAGTGTCAGGTTGGCCCCAACAATCATTAACCTTGGATTAAATTCATGATTGTGCAGCAGATACAGGTAATCCTTGACTTACAAAAGTTCATTTAGTTACGACAGCACTGGGGGCTGGGGGGATCGATTTTAGCACCATTTTTCACACGTTAGGCCCATTGCGGCATTCCCCAGTCACGCAATCAACACTCCGACGAATTTTGCAACCGGTTCATATTTGTGACGGTTTCAGTATTCCTGGGATCGCGCGATCCGCTTTTGTGACCTTCAAAGCGAAGTCGATGGGGAAGGTAGATTTATCCCTTAACGACCAGGCAACTTAACTTCACCAATGCAATGACTTAACAGCGGTGGCAAGGAAGGTCGTAAAATGGGGGAAAACTCACTTGTTTCACTTAGCAACGTGAATTCTGGGCTTTGTGTTGTGGTCGTAACTCAAGGGATTTTATGGGATTTATGTGTATGGGATTTTCTTTCCCCTTGTCTTCTCAGTAGCTCACAAATAACCTTCTCTGGGCCTTTGTTGGTAAGATTTATCTCCAACTTTTCCTTCAAGAGTTCCAGGTGGCCTTATCCCAGGGTTCCTTCTTCATATTTTTCTCCCCCCACCCATGACAACAACAACCCTATAAGGTAGGCTGGTCTGGGAGAGAAGAACAGCAAGGGAGCTGTTACGGCTGAGGGACAGACCGGCATTTGCAAATCCCAGAATTTTACAGCAAGCGTGCTTCAAAACAATTCACAGGCTGGATAAGAAATCTGGATGTTGCAAACAAATCTGAACAATGGCTCACCGGGGAAGTTCAGAGCGTTTGCAATTAATTACTCAATTAAAGGAGGGAGGTGCATCCATGCTACTTTCCTCAGGAAACAACAGGATTAAAAGGACTTCAATAAAATACCTGAATTACACTTGGAAAGTTCGAGGTTTTGATGCCATAAATACAGACACACGTTTATTTCACGTGTCCCCACTCCCTGTGAGTCAGCAAACCACCATTTCCCCGAGACATTGGAAGCAGGAAATCACTGTCAACTGGGACCAAGCAGTTAGATAGATATAGTCTGCTGAGAGATTTTTGTAGATTGTTCTGTTTGGGGTTACCCTCAGCAACCATGGTAGGTTTTTAACTCTTGTTGATGGTCTTTTTAGCTGCCCAGACTCACAAGGCAACCAATCAACCAACCAACGCACGTATTTAGAAAGGGTTTAAAGCTGACAAGAGGTTTTTTTTGATCTAGGTTCGTTTGGAAATCCCTGAACAGCCTTTTTCTTTTGGAGGTGATGGGAAATCGTGGTTAATTACAGCCTGGGTTTGTTTTGCTGCGGTAAAAGGAGAACGGAAGGAATTCATGCAGAACTCCATTAATTCTTTGATTGTGCAAACACGTTAAAAGTGTTCTGCGAGAGGCACGGACGGGAGGTGGTTGTCGCAAGAAACAAATCGACACTGCTTTCTTGCCGACGTTTCAATACCCAACTAGCTAACACCATCAGGGCTAAAAGGGAGCAGGGTTTGCTCGCTTCCGCCGCCTTTTTAGCACTGATGATGTTACCTAGTTGGGTAGTAAAACTTCTGCGAGAAAACCACCAAGCTCAGAGAGCCCCAAAGACCTCACAGTTCAACCCTGAGCTACAAATATTATCTTCTTTTGGTACTCCAGGGTTTTTCAATCGGGGCTACTTTTAAAAGGTGTGGACTTCAATTCTGGGAGTTGAAGTCCACACCTCTTAAAAGTGGCCCAGATTGGGGGGAAAAAAAAAAAAAAGAACCTGCTCTACACGAAACAGGGAAACGGGTTTCATCACACTGCTCTTCCACACGCATTGTGGGGTGTGTGTTTTTTTTTTGGGCAAGTCTGTTGAAATCTCCCATGAAACAGTTCCTCATCTGGAAAGTGGAAGGAAAAGAAATGAAGAGAGAGGGAGGGGGCAGAAAAGGAGGGGGAGGAGAGAGAGGGAGAGACCTTTAAGAGACAGCTCACTATTGCAGTCCTCTCCCGCTTCATACCCAAACCTTAATTGAAGCAGTTTAAGCACCTGACTATTTCTACGGAAGGGCGAGGCAGAACGCTTGCTTAAACCAGATTTCAGGACCCTTATGTTTCTTGCGGTCTCTACCTGGGAGGCCGAGAAGAAACCAGGTAAGGCTACTGGCCCAAGTTTTATCCACTTGAAAGAAACTTCGGTGGCCTCACGGAGAAAGCCTCCAGTCTGTTACAACTGGCTTCCAAGAATTGTGCAGCAACATAAACGCACACACACACAAATAAATCCCTGGCTCTTTTCTGAGACGATTCCTGCATTCTCAAATAAACAGTGGCTTGCTAAGAGAAAACAGGTGTTTCTGAAGGAGGAGGGGATGGCGTCCCAGAATCGTACCAGGGCCACGCCACCATCTTCAACTGAAGGGAGCCTCGGTGGTGCAGGGAGTGCGGGACTGCAGGCTGTTTCTGCTGACCGCCGGCTGACTGCAATTTGGCAGTTCAAATCCCACCAGGCTCAAGGTTAACTCAGCCTCCTGTCCTTCCGAGGTGGGTAAAATAAGGAGGACCCAGATCGTTGGGGGCAAGAGGCTGACTCTGTAAACTGCTGAGAGAAGGCTGGAAAGCACTATAAAGCAATATATAAGTGCTATTACTATTGCTAAAAGCCCAAAGATGGAATTTAAGGTTGGCATTTTTCCCCCCCCTCCTTTTCAAAGAACATCAAGTATATTTGAGAAGTGTCCTCCATCGCTTTCCTAGCCACTTCTTTAGATAAGGTATTTTCCAAGGGGCGAGAAGAGAAAGAAAGGAGAGAGGAGAGAGAAAGGGACAACCTAAGCCCCACCTGACAATTCAACCTCACTTGGCCTTGGATTCAAATCCAGGTTCCAGGCCAGACTCATTGAGGAAATATTTGCTTGGAATTTAGCTCCCTCTGCTGCTAACTGCCCAGCCAAAGGCCATCGCAAGGATCTGGCGGCAGCTGGTTTGCAGAAGATAAGGCCGTGCCAACTTCCAGACTACGGTGGAGCCACAGGGCTCTGGTCCAAACGAGGATGGCCCATCCCTCCATCTTCTGATCGGAACTTCCAGTTTCCCCGTTAAATGAATCCTTCATTGACTTTTGCTTATGGGAATCCAGCCGGAAAGGTCGCAGTCACCTGACAACCCCCCCCACCCCCCCGGGGAGGCTGCAACCATCGTCAAGGCAGGCTGCCCTCGACTTACGGCCACAACGGAGCCCAGGATTGATGTCGCTCAGTGAGACGCTTTGCATTGCGAGTTTTTGCCTGCTTTCTTGCCTTCGTTGTGAAGGGAATCGCCGCAATTGTTTCAACAAGTCACCTGCCGGTTAAGCCTGCGCTTGGCTTTCTTCCCCCGTTGACTTTTGCTGGTCAGGAAGTTGCAAAAGGGGATTGCATAACCCCCTGGGTGACTGCCGTAAATATGAACCGGTGGGTCAAAGGACCCAAATGTAAATCATGTGGCCAATGGGGGGAGGCTGCCATGGTCATCAACGTGAAAAATGGCCCTAAGTCACTTTGTTTCGGTGCCGTCGTAATTCCCAACAGTTACTAAATGAACCACTGTAAGTCAACTTCCCATTACCTGGAAGGCGGGAATATGATTGGTCTTCCCTCCTTCCCTATTTCTCTCTCCTTTTGATGCTTTAAAATAGGGGCCTTCAAACTTGACAGCTTTAAAACACTTGTGGACTTCAACTCCCAGAATTCCTCTTCCAGTCATGTTAGCTTGGGAATTCTGGGAGTTGAAGTCCACAAGTTATTATTATTATTATTATTATTATTATTATTATTATTATTATTATTATTATTATTATTATTATTATTATTATTATTATTATTATTATATTATTATTATTATTATTATTATTATATTATTATTATTATTATTATTATTATTAAATTACATATCTCTATTTATAGTATTACATCATCAATAACACATATATTTACATTTTTCCCTATACATTATTCCTTATTCCTCTTTTCTACCTATTTAGGCAAGGGGAGGGAGAGAGGGAGAATTTTGTAGGAGGGAATTGGGGAAATCCGTGCAAACATCACAACCTTCATGACGGTCCGAAATCAGTACATTTCCACGGCTAGGAGCATAAGGTGAGGTTTTTTTTCCCCCCACCCCATTCTTTTTTTTTCTCTCTCTCTCTCTTCAATATCCAGAGCAGAAATAAAAACCCATGAGTCACTGGTGCTTTTTCCTAACCCTGCAATTAGCAAAACAAAAGCCTCCCCCCCCTCCTCAGCTGAACAGGAGCCAAAATCATAGAGGCTCCAGACAAGCCTGCAACAGAGCTGCTTTTCCCAGCTTCACGCCTGGGCTGGCAGGGGATGATGGGGACCGAGCAAGTGCTGGGCTGGGAGAAAGCAGGACAGAAAGCCCGGGTCACAGTTCTCCGTTCAGGTGTCAAAGCCAAAATAGTTGGGCAGGAAAACAGGAGAGGAGCCTCGCTTCCTCGTTGGGAAAGAGGAAAGACGGATGAGAGGAGAGGTAGTCCTCAACTTATGACCACGATAAGTATCTTAAAGCAAGAAAATAGATGGTGCCAAAGCTTGGTGGCCTGTTTGCTTTAGAATTTCTTGGGAAACAATAACAGCTGGCTGGCTGAGGAATTCTGGGAGTTGAAGTCCACAAGTCTTAAAGTTGCCAAGGTTGGACACCCCTGCTTTAAACGCTTCCATATCTTCGGCGCTGCAAGGAAACCACTGTGTCTCCCTTCCCTCTGCTCTGTGTCACGCCAACCGTCACAGGAGATTCCCTGCTTCGGCAGTCTTGGGGTTTCCAGGGTTGGAGATCCACCGCATCGCGTGCATCTACGAGCTTCTCAAATCAATTGCCTCACCAGGGAAGGGACAGAAAACATACCCTGGAATTTATCTGCAGAAGAGACGGCTTTTGAGGGAGGGGACAGTTTCGACCGCCTGGACCAAGCCGGCAGAGAAAGAGAAAGCCACCCGTCTTCTATATTCCCCAGATTCAACCAGTACAGGTCATCCTCGACTTACAGCGGTTCATTTAGTGACTGGTCAAAGCTACAACAGCACTGAAAAAGAGTGACTCTGGGACCGTTTCCCCCACACTTACGACCGCTGCAGCATCCCCTTGGCCGCAGGATCCAAATCCACGTGCTGGGCAACGGGTTCACATTTACGACTGTCGCTATGTCCCGTGATCCCGTGATTTGGCAACCTTCTGACCAGAGTCGCTTAAGGATCGGGTTACTAGCATGTCAGCTGCAGCGATTCAGGTAACAACAGTGGTGAAAAAGGTCGTAAAATGGGACGAAGCTCGCTTAACAAATGTCTTTTGTTTTTCATTTTTAACTGGAGTTGGGTTTTTCTGGAACGCAGACCATCTCGCTTAACCAGATACATTTTGGCCTCCGTTGTGGCCATAAACCGAGGACCAAGTGCAACTTATGGTGTTGGCAGGGCATCGGACGGGATTATCTGAGGAGCTGCTTCTCTTTTGATTAGAATCAACCCACTCTATTAGATCTGGCAGAGAAGCTGGGCTGGGGTGCCATCTGTCAAGGACTCGCATTTGGCGAGTCCCAGGTGGTAGGCCTCCTTGTGAAACCTCTCCCCCACAAATTCGGTTAACCCCCCTCCCTCTTCACGTCCCCGAATTCTCTCAAGGCTCCCACAAACCGTGTTTAGGTGACTCCAACCATCGAGGTGGCTATTAAATTACTGGCTGGGGAATTCTGGGAGTTGAAGTCCACGAGTCTTGAAGTCGCCACGGTTGCAGAGCCCCTGGCATAGAGAATATGAAGCTACACAGGTTCAGTTGTTATAATGGCCCGATCTGGTTTTAAGACAACTTCCTGTGGATCTTCCCAAATCTGATTAACATCCCCAGTCTTACTTCTCTTAATGTTCCTAATTAAGTGCTTCTTCCCTTCTGAGATGAAACGATCCCACCAAAAGCCTTTTCTCTGGAGTGATCACAACCTCATTAGTACACAAATATTTCTTAATTATCTTGTTCGCTATCATTTGGGTGGTAAATCCTGTCTCTTTCTTTGCTCGTTACTACCAGCAATCCTGATATATTTTCATTTTATAGACAAGAACCAAACAAAAGCAAGCAAACCACCCCATTTTTTTTCTTTATGTCGATCAAAACATCATAGGTTCAAGCCTGAAAGTAGGCTAAGCATCAACAAATCCATAGGGAGAAGTAAAATGCAGCTGCTTCTTTGTTTAAAACGACTTTATTTACTGTGAATTGCAGCAATTAAACTTTGTCTAGGGCTGTTATCGTAACTTATTCTTCCTCTCCTGTAGCAACAGCAAACTATTATTTATTTACAGCAAGCTTGAGTCTATACAGGTATTCCTCGAGTTACAATGGAGCACGAGCTTTTTGTCACTAGACAGTTGCTAAGCGAGTGTTGCACCATTTGCAACGTTTTTCACCACCATTCTTAAGTGAATCTCTGCAGCTGTTAACTGAGTAACACTGCTGTTAAGTGAATCTGGCTTCCCCATTGACACTGCTGATCAGAGGGTCCCAAAAGGGGATCACGTGACCCCAGGATGATGCAACCGTCATAAGTACATGCCAGTTGCCAAGCATCCACATTCTGATCATGTGACCATGGGGAATACTGCAACGGTCGTTAAGTGTGAAAAATAGTCCTAAATCACTTTTTGCACTGCCGTTGTGACTAAACAAATCGCTGTAAAGCCAAGGACTGCCTATTCCATGGTACGGCAATATATTAAAGCTATTATTAAGTAAGGAGAGCATTTATATCTTATGATGCAAGTGGAGAACGGATTGGGAAGAGTGTGAAAACTGTCCCATTGCTGTTTTTTGTTTCTGATTGCGCTTCCTCAAAATTGGCAACTTTAAGACTTGTGGACTTCAACTCCCAGAATTCTCCAGCCAGCATAGAATTCTGGGAGTTGAAGTCCACAAGTCTTAAAAAGTCTTAAAGCACCACCTCTTACAATACTAGACAACACAGAATCAACAGTAGAGACCTTCCAATTTCTAGGTTCTACTATATCACATGACCTAAAATGGACACCTAACATCAAAAACGTCATCAAAAAAGCTCAACAAAGAATGTTCTTTATGTGCCAACTCAGGAAGCTCAAACTGCCCAAGGAGCTGCTGATCCAGTTCTACAGAGGAATGATGGAGTCTGTTATCTGCACCTCTATAACTGTCTGGTTTGGCTCTGCAACCCAACAGGACAGACACAGACTCCAGAGGGTAATTAGGACTGCAGAAAAAACAATTACTACCCACCTGCCTTCAATTGAGGACCTGCATACTGCACAAGTCAAAAAGGGGGCTGTGAAAATATCTACAGACCCCTCACATCCTGGACATAAACTGTTTCAACTCCTTCCCTCAAAACGATGCTATAGAGCACTGCACACCAAAACTAGACACAAGGACAGTTTTTCCCCAAATACCATCATTCTGCTAAACAAATAATTCCCTCAACACTCTCCAATTATTTACAAAGTCTGCACTACTATTACTATTAATCTTCTCATCACTCCTTATCACCCATCCCCTCCCACTTGTGACTGTAGGCCCGTAACTTTGTCCCTTGTATCCTTACGATTTATATGGACTATTTCCTAGTACGATCTGATTGCTTATTGTACTTTATGGCTATTATTAAATGTTGTACCTGACGATTCTTGACTCTGGACGAATGTCTCTTTTCTTTTAGGTACATTGAGAGCATTTGTACCAAGATAAATCCCTTGTGTGTCCCATCACACCTGGCCAATAAAAGAATTCTATTCTATAATAAAGTATTCTATTCTAAGTTGCCAAGTTTAGAGACCTCTGCTCTTAAACATCAAATTTATGCAAAAAAACCAAGGTCTCCCAACTTCCCAACCCATAGTAGAAAGCCAGCCCACTCCTGCGGTGGCCCAACCGAACAATATTCTTTTTGACCTGACAAAATGAGCTACTTAACATATGCAAGTCAGCAGCATGGCAAATACTTCGCATCTTTCTCTCTCTCTCTCTCTGAAGAGAGGGAGGGAGGTGAAAAGGAAACACGGCAATGGCAAGAGAACACAGATGAGTCCTCAGTGTACAACTGTTCATTTAGGTGCTGTTTGAAGTTAGAACGGCGCTGGAGGAAAATAAAGGTGACTTATGACCGTTTTTCACATTTATGACCATTGCGGTATCCTCGTGGTAATTCGACCACAATTCGGGCAACTGGCTCGTATTAATGACGGCAGCGGTGTCCTAGGATCATGCAATCCCCTTTTGTGACCTTCAGACAATAATTTGGGGTAGCCTGAATAGCGTCAGAGTGAGGACACTACAAGGAGCGCTGCATGTCTTCTGTTCAATTGTTTCCAGCTAGGATTTCCTTGAAGGCCACTTTGGGTCCCTCCTAAAACCTCGCTAGTTTTCCTTCAGTCACATATTTGTGTTGTGGTCCCCACCAGTAGCCAGAGAGTCTAGGTTTATTGAAAAATTGATGCCTCCCACCCTGTCCTCTGGAAATGGGATAGTGACAAGGAGATGCTAAGCCATGCCTCAGATGGACTAGAATTCACGGTCTCCTGGTGCTTGGCCCATAGTCACCCAGCCAGCTTTTAAGCCTAAGATAGGACTAGAATTTAGTGCTGCCTAGTGATTGGCCCAAAGTCAACCAGCTGGCTTATCATGCTGAAGGCAGAACTAGAACTGTCTCCTGGGGATTGGCCCAAAGTCTCCAAGACAGTTTTGATGCCTAAGGGCAGAACTAGTACTCACTGTCTCCTGGTGATTGGCTTGGAGTCAACCAGTCACCTTCTCTGTTCATTTGCCCATGCACCCCAAACACAGAGCTGTTTCTTGCAATGAAAGCCACAACACAACTTAAGGGGAATCCACCTCCCCGGCTGAGCCCAGACTGTGCTGCTTCCACTTGCTGGTGTTTGGCTGTGGTGCTTTTGTCTTACTTGAGTTGGCAAGACTGCCTCTTTACCAAATCTGATCCACTTCTGGAAGGCAGGAATTGTGGGACGAAAATACATCCGTGACATCTCCAAATTCCTTTTTTCTCAGTGGTGCGTACACAGAAACCAAAAATGGGATGGGGGAAAACAAAAGTCCACTTTCAGTTTTGGCAATATTAATAAGGAGATCCCAGGGCTTTCCCCAGCAAAACCCCGGCCTACTCAATCGACCCTGCCTGCGGAGGCTGCTCTCTTTTGATCAGCATTAAATCACCTACATGAGACTTCTCCTGCCCAGCTACTTTTAAGACTCATGGCTAATTGTAAGAACACATCAGAAGGCATCCCACCAACCAGCCCAATGAAATCCGGGGAAATCATTAGTGAGATGAATTAATAGGAATAATAATCCAGCAACAGGAGAAATCCATTTAAAACTTGCAAGGCGACTTCCCCCCTCCGGAGAAAGGATATTGAGAAAGTGGCTTTAACAGAGGACAAATGGGAAACTCATGCTGTTAATGATGATGATACTATAAATCTATTCGAATGAGCAACTCTACTGCCTGGGAGTCAGTCTTCCGGAGGAAATCCGCCTCAATATCAGCTTTCTTTGGTGTTTTGGTCTCTCGGAAAAGCAACCATGGATATTGCATCCATCCAGGTTTGCTTGTTCAATGAATGAAAAAGGAGCCTTGATTCCTTGCTGGTTCATACTTCTGTTGAGATTGTTTTTTTTTTTTTTTAATCTCACCATTAATTTTATAAATAAGTCAAGGTGACAAACATACCTAACACTCCTTCCTTCCCCTCTTTTTCCCTGCAACAATGGTGAGGTGGGTTGGGTTGAGAGAGAATCACTGACTCAAAGTAACGCAAATGGCTTGCTTTTCATGAAGAAGGCAGGACTAGAATTCACCACCTGGCCTGAAGTCATCCAGCCAGCTTTCGTGCCTAAGGCGGGACTAGAACTCACTGTCTCCTGGGGATTGGCCCAAAGTCACCTAAGGCGGGACTAGAACTTACTGTGTCCTGGGATTGGCCCAAAGTCACTAGCCAGATTTCTTGTCTAAGGCGGGACTAGAACTGTCCCCTGGGGATTGGCCCAGTCACCTAAGGCAGAACTAGAACTCACTGTCTCCTGGGGATTGGCCCAAAGTCACCTAAGGCGGGACTAGAACTTCCTGTTTCCTGGGATTGGCCCAAAGTCACTAGCCAGATTTCTTGTCTAAGGCGGGACTAGAACTGTCCCCTGGGGATTGGCCCAGTCACCTAAGGCAGAACTAGAACTGTCTCCTGGGGATTGGCCCAAAGTCACCTAAGGCGGGACTAGAACTTCCTGTGTCCTGGGATTGGCCCAAAGTCACTAGCCAGATTTCTTGTCTAAGGCAGGACTAGAACTGTCTCCTGGTGATTGGCCCAAAGTCACCTAAGGCGGGATTAGAACTGTGTGTGTGTGTGTGTCCATGTGTGTCCTGGGGATTGGCCCAACATTACTCAGCCAAATCTGATGCCTAAGGCAGGACTAGAACTCATAGCCTCCCGGCAATTGTTCCAAACTCACCCAACCAGCTTTTATGGCTAAAGGGGGGGGGGGGAGACTAGAAATCACAGCCTCTTTTCTAGCCTCCAGAAGGATGGTACCTTCACCCCCTAAAGCAGGGCCTAAAGCGAAAGAAAGAGATTCGGGGAATGGTGACACACACAATCCTTCAAAAGGCTTAATGTTTTTTTAAAAAAAAAAATTGGCTCTTTTTCAAATGCTCTTGGTATGTTTTTTTTTCCCCCCCCTCCCAGACAAAGATAATTCAGGGTTGGTTGCAGACAGGCCATGGGTGAGGCAAGTGAGTTGCCTGGTTTCTGTTTGCAGGGGCACACACACACACACTCAGAGCACACACAACTACAAGCCTGTTCAGAACTGCAGCTTTCTCTCACATCTCCACCTCTCTAACCCCCATCGGGAGTTGTATTTCTAGCCGAACTTGTTCTCACAAACCTTCTCTCCTCTTTTTGAGGGGACAGCTTTGCCTAGGCTCTGATCATTTCGTTTTCAAGGGCTACGAAAGATGCTCGGAGAGGCTCACCCTCCGATAAGCAGAAGGCAAGAGAAGCATCCTTCGTCTCAGAATATTTTCCCCGCAGACTTTCTAGAAGTAGATGAAATCTAACTCTCAGGTCCCACCGCTGACTGGCTTCAGATATGTGGGTGTTGGGCACAATGTTCCTTCCTTTGCTTTGACTTCCTTTAAAAACAACAGGTAACGGAATAGCAGAGTTGGATGGGACCTTTGAGGTCATCTAGTCCAGGGGTCGCCAACCTTTTGGACCTCAGGGACCATCAAACTCATAATTTTAAATCCCAGGGACCACTGACCGGTTCTGTGGGCGTGGCCTAATTTGTGGGTGTGGCTTGGTGACCATGTGACTGGCTGGGCATGGCTTGTATGTAAATATTATAAATATTTATATAAATATTGAATTTTTTATATAAAAAAAAAGGAGCAACTTTTACCCAAAATCAGGCAAAGCAGTCAGGCAGATTGAGTTGTTCACAGAATCACAGATTCATTCAGAGATCTACCTATCTGCCATTGGCTAGCTCAGTCTGTCACATAAAATTTACTTGCAAGCAAACTCACAAAATTATCTCACAACACACCATGTATGTAAATATTGAATTTTTCATTAAAAAAGAGCAACTTTTACCCAAAATCAGGCGAAGCAGGCAGGCAGATTGAGTTGCTCACAGAATCATTCAGTGATCTATCTATCTGCCATCGGCTAGCTCAGTCTCTCAAATTGCACTGAATAATAGAACCTTCAGTCCTAAGGGAGGTTCGGCTGTGCTTAAAAGCAGAGCCGAAGATCTAAAGACAAGCTAGCAAGCAAGAAATCCAACCACTTCCTGCTTCCTAGCTAATCTAAATCTCCTGGCACAGCAGAACAACTGATGGTTGGAAAAAGGAAAAATAGCAATTTTAGGAGGCAAGTTTGCCAAGTAAGGAGAGGGCAGGGAGCGTTCCTGTGGGCCATGTGGATGGCACAGCCTTGTGTTTCTGTGCAGCCTGAATTAGTTGCTTTGTGGGGGGTGCTCTGGGGGTGAGAATTTTCTGTGGCCCACCAAAATTTTCTCACAGCCCACCGTTTGGTGACTGCTGTTCTAGGTTGTTTCTCCCCTTGATTGGTTTCCACCCATTGCTTCTTGTCCTGCCTTCAGGGGCTTTGGGGAAGAGGTTGAACCCTGTTTTTTGTAAGACCACCCCCCTCAAATATTGGAAAACTGCTATCAGGTCACCCCTCGTCTTTCTCTTCATCAGAGTCTGATAGCCATTTTATCAGCTGTATATTATACATGTATAACCCTTGACTTCTGATCAAAATTAAGGCCAGAATTCCCAGGATGGTGCCTGATTTTACGACCCTTTTTGCCCTGGTTGCTAAGCGCATTGCTACAGTTGTTAAGCAAATGATGTGGTTGTTATGGGTCTCCTTCTTAGGCAGCGGGGGGGGGTTGAACTAGATGACCTACAAGGTCCCTTCCAACTCTGTTCATCTGTCAATTAAAGGAATCCACTTCTCCCACGGACTCTGAATAGTAATAGAATAGTAATACAGTCTTACTAAGTAGTTTGGCAATGTTGTGGGAGTTAGTTGTTTAGCAGAGTTATGACACTCGGGGGAAAAAGCTGTCTTTATGTTTAGTTGTTCTGGTATAAAAAGGCAGACAAACCTTTATCTTTTATAAAAAGTAGACGGGATAGGATTTCCATTTTCTGGTCTTTCCGCCCAAACGGGGCATGATTTGGGCACATTTGTGTTGTGTGCTGCTCCTTGGGGCAGGGCTAATCAAGGAAAAAAACAAGGAATTCTGCCCCCAGGACTTTATACAGTCTAAATTTCAATTAAAAAATGGATGGCGCGTGGGTGGATGGAGTAAAAGAGATAATCGTCTTTTAAGTAACAGGAAAGAACGTGCCTTTAGTTCGGTTACATGGCTGGACTGATTTTTTTCTTTTCTTTTTTCCCCCAGCCTGCGTGCCGTGCGTTGTAGGCAATTAAAAAGAAAAAAGGTTCAGGCAAAAACTGTTGGAACAAAAGCACCACCACACCACTCAGGTATTCGAGGAGAGAGGGCTGCTGTGGGCACAGAAAAGGCATTTAAAGCACTCAGAGAATTTTGAGTGCTGGGGGGCATGTAATCTAATTATTGCCATAGCTCCAAACTGCTCTGTGCGTGTCTATTCAAGATCGGCTTTTAGGGATTAGTTATTTATTAGTTTAACACTCTTTTAAGCACCTTACTGTACTGGCAATCACAGCAGGGACAAAGGCCCAGCTTCCTGCTCACGCAGGCTTGGTCAACCCTTTCCAGATTGTCAGACTTCAACTCCCAGAATTCCTTAGCCAGCGAAGGTTTGAATCTTGGATTCTGGAAGTGGAGGTTCACCCATTTAGACTGGGGGAGTCAGCTGGGCGAGCGGCAGCTCTACTTTGGGTCTAGCAGTAGCAATACCACTTGGAGTTATATATACCCCTTCACCGTGTTGGATAGCGGTTTGCCGAGTCAGCCTCTTGCCCCCAGCCATCTCGTCCCTCATTTTACTGACCTCGGAAGGATGGAAGGCTGAGTCAACCTTGAGCCGGTCAGGATTGAACTGCTGGCTATGGGCAGCCTGCAATGCTGCATTCTAGCCACTAGGGAGGGAGGGAGGGAGGGAGGAAAGAAGGGAGGGAGGGAGAAAAGAAAGAAAGGAGGGAGGGAGGGAGGGAGGGAGGAAAAAAAGAAAGGAGGGAGGGAGGGAGGAAAAAAAGAAAAAAGGGAGGGAGGGAGGAAAGAAAGAAAGAAAGAAAGAAGGGAGGGAGGGAGAAAGAAAGAAAGGAGGGAGGGAGGGAGGGAGGGAGGAAAGAAAGAAAGAAGGGAGGGAGGGAGAAAAGAAAGAAGGGAGGGAGGGAGGGAGGAAAAAAAGAAAGAAGGGAGGGAGGGAGGGAGGAAAGAAGGGAGGGAGGGAGGGAGGAAAGAAAGAAAGAAAGGAGGGAGGGAGGGAGGAAAAAAAGAAAGGAAGGAAGGAAGAAGGGAGGGAGGGAGGAAAGAAAGAAAGAAAGGAGGGAGGGAGGAAAAAAGAAAGGAAGGAAGGAAGAAGGGAGGGAGGAAAGAAAGAAGGGAGGGAAGGAGGAAAGAAAGGAGGGAGGGAGGAAAGAAGGGAGGAAAGAAAGAAAGAAAGAAAGAAAGAAAGAAAGAAAGAAAGAAAGAAAGAAAGAAAATGGAGGGAGGGCAATAGCAATAGTCCTTAGACTTATATACTATACTATTATATATTATGCTCAACAGCCCTCTCTAAGCGGTTCACAGAGTCCGCCTCTTGCCCCCAAACATCCGGGTCCTCATTTTAGCAGCCTTGGAAGGATGGAAGGTTGAATCAACCTTGAGCTGGTCAGGATCAAACTACTGGTTGCCGGCAGAGTTCAGGCTGCAACGCTCCACTCTGACCACTGCGTGTGGCTGGCTCAGGCATTCTGGGAGCTGAAGTCTACAAGTCCAAAAAGGCCCGTCGTTTCCCACCCTTGTTCTCCGCATGCACATCCTGCTGGGGTGGGAAGGGGCTGCCAGGCAAGCAACCTTGAAGAAGCAAGGCGGACAAAAAGCCACCTTGGGGCCACCGGTGAAAGATGCCTGCAAGACATGCAGAAATCCATCAGCTGTTTTCAGGAGAGGAATTAAGCAGAGACAACCGTCTGGAATCGCTGTTGACTCATCCTGTGTAATCAGGCACCCCTTTGCCCAGGGCCCTGCCAGGACAGGAGATATCAAAGCTCCCGTTTGTGCAAAATTCTCTCCTCTCCTCCTGCGTTCAAGTGAATGAGTGTCTCCGGCACCATAAACATTGCATACAGGCACGCACACATACGAACACGCTTAGAAGAATTCGGCTAAGCAAGGGCCATTTCCACAGCAACAGAAAATCCAAGGCCCTTTTTGTTTCAAGAGCGAGAGGCTGACGATGAGAGTTCCCTGCTTTGGAGAAGACGGAAATCTATCAGGAACCTAGAAATATGCAGCAATAGCAATAGCTCCTAAACCTATATATATATTACTTCACGTGCAAAACAGCCCTCTCTAAGCGGTTTGCAGAGTCAGCCTCTTGCCAACCATCTGAGTCCTCATTTTACCAACCTTGGAAGGATGGAAGGCCGAGTCAACCTTGAGGTGGTCAGGATTGAACTGCTGGCAGTGGGCAGAGAGCCTGCAATACTGCATTCTAACAGGAAGGAAGGAAGGAAGGAAGGAAGGAAGGAAGGAAGGAAGGAAGGAAGGAAGGAAGGAAGGAAGGAAGGAAGGAAGGAAGGAAGGAAAGAAGGAAGGAAGGAAATAGCAATAGCACTTAGACTTATATACCGCTTCACAGTGCTTTATAGGGCCTTCTAAGCGGTTTACAGAGTCAGCCTCTTGCCCCCAAAAATCTGGCTTCCCATTTTACCCACCTCGGAAGGACGGAAGGCTAAGTCATTTGGCAGAATTAGCCTGCAATAGTACATTCTAGCAGGAAGGCAGGAAGGCAGGAAGGCAGGCAGGAAGGAAGGCAGGAAGGCAGGAAGGAAGGCAGGAAGGAAGGCAGGAAGGAAGGAAGGCAGGAAGGAAGGAAGGAAGGAAGGAAGGAAGGAAGGAAGGAAGGAAGGAAGGAAGGAAGGAAAGGAAGGAAAGGAAGGAAGGAAGGAAGGAAGGAAGGAAGGAAGGAAGGAAAGGAAGGAAGGAAGGAAAGGAAGGAAGGAAGGAAAGGAAAGGAAGGAAGGAAGGAAGGAAGGAAAGGAAGGAAGGAAGGAAGGAAGATAGCAATAGCACTTAAACTTGTGTACCGCTTCACAGCCCTCTCTAAGAGGTTTACAGAGCCAGTCTCTTGCCCCCAACAATCTGGGTCCTCCTCATTTTACCCACCTCGGAAGGATGGAAGGCTGAGTCAACCTTGAGTCGGTCAGGACTGAACTGCTGGCACTTGGCAGAATTAGCCTGCAATACTGCATTCTAACCACTGAGCCACCAGGGTGTTCAAAGTCCCAACAACACTAAAAAAAAAAGAGAGAGAGAGAAGGCAAGTAGATGATTGGTCCCCCACCCTTATATGAGCCGCGGCCCTTCTTGAATTCCAGCTCCCTGCTAAATTCAACTGCTTAAAAAGTGCGCCGAGGAAATTCAGGATAAATGGAGATGGGTTGTGTGAAAGCTTCCTGCCGGGAGGCGGTGGGCTGGGCCCTGGAGCCCTTCCTGGGCTCTGATTTCTCCTCTCCTTCAGGACTGTTGTCCTTTGCCATTCAAAAGCCAATGACTCTCCTCTTGCCAACAACCTGGCCAGCCCATTTGGGAAACTAGCCCAGAGGCCTCTGGTGTTTGCACCCAAGCTGGAAGTAGCATTTGATAGCTCTCTCTCTTTTTTTTTTTTTTTGGAGTCAGGAACTCCATCCCACCACTGGGTTGAAACAGTCACACAATGCTTATCCTTGTTTACAAGCACCGTTCTGGAGTGAAGCAATGCTGCCTCTACCCTGGCAGGATGTCAATCATACAGAAACGGTCAAGGGAGGGGCAGGGGGAAAGGAGGAGGAAGGGAGGGAGGACGGCTTTGTATGCACCACAAGATCCACTGCACATCAGGAAGTGTGCCAACTCTGCGGAGACGCCGGCAACAGCAGCCCGAAGCTGGCGAGATCTGTCTGGAGGGGCGGCTTCCAAATTCAACCCACTGCATCCAGTTAAAGTCGCTCAGCTACTCTCTCAAAGGGGCCTTTTCGGAAGTCCGGCCGTGGCCTGAATCTTTCATGCCTGCTGATGGTCATTTATGGCTACGAAGGAAGGACCCTTTTCATCGTTTTCAGGCCCCCCACTCAAAAAAAAAAGGACTTTTTTTTTTTTTGCAAGAACACACAATGAGGCAAGAATGGGGCAAAGCTGATCAAAACGCAACTGGAAATTTGAGCTTTTTTTAAAAAAAAAAAAATCTTGGCTTCTACCCCCCCCCACCTTCCAAAGGCTATGGGGTCAGAGTTCAGCTGGGATGGGGAAGGAGGCTATACAGTCACCTGTTCTAGAGTTAAGCTGTTAACTACATGCATACACACACACACGTTTGAAGCTTTGCGAGGAGGAAAAAAAAAACATTCACAGATCTGTGAGGGGAGCTTCCACTAGTACCAACTTTGGGGTGACGGGTTGGATTGGATGGTCTTTGGGAGGACCCTCCCAACGCCACAATTTTGTGATTCCGCAAACAGGGAGCAGGGCAAAGTGTTGGAGGCTTGAACTTAAAGAAAGGGCACCAACGGTTGTCCACATAGCCATGCAACAGTCACACACATCCCCACTGAGCCACATATCACACTAAGTTACAGCACGGCTAAGCCTTTTCTCTGTCCTGTGGTGAAAACCCAGCCAATTATGGCTGGTTAAACCAACCGCTCCGCTGTGGTTTATGGAGCTGGGAAGAAACTGGATGCCTGAGATTGTTCCTTTTCCACAGCTTCCCCTCTGACCTGTGAGGATGGAGAAACCTCCTTCCTTAAATAAAGGGAGCTGGGATTCTCCAGACATTTTGCTTAATGTGGAAAAAGTCACAGGAGGGTTGGCCACTTGGAAGGAAAAGAACACCAAGAATCAATTAGCAAGCAATTAGGGGGAGGAGAGAGAGAGAGAGAGCTCGAGGAAAAAGGAGCCTCCAGCTCAAAGCTGTCCACATTCAATTTGGTGTTTTCAGTGCAGGAGAATGTTTGTAGCTCAGGCTGGAAATGAGGGGTGCTTGGTGGTTTTCTTGCAGATGTTACATAACCCAACTAGGGAACTTCATCAGTGCTGGGAGGGAGGGAGGAAGATGGTGGGGTCCTTGGTGCTCTCTGAGCTTGGAGGTTTTCCTGAAGACGTTTCATGACCCAACTAGGTAACAGCATCAGTGCTAGAAGGGAGGGCAGTTGGAGGAGGAGGAGGAGGAGGAGGAGGAGGAGGAGGAGGAGGAGGAGGAGGAGGAGGAGGAGGAGGACTGGAACTGTGGTGTCCTCAGTGTTCTCTGAGCTTGGAGGTTTTCCTGAAGACGTTTCATGACCCAAATAGGTAACATCATCAGTACTAGAAGAGAGTGGGGTTGGAGGAGAAGGAGAATGACCGTGGTCCTCAGTGCTTTCTGAGCTTGGTGGTTTTCTTGCAGACATTTCATGACCCAACTAGGTAACGTCATCAGTGCTAGAAGGTAACGGGGATTGTGGAGATGAGGAGGAGGAAGAGGAGGACTGTGGAGGGTCCTTGGTGCTCTCTAAGCTTGGGAGGTTTTCCTGAAGACATTTCATGACCCAACTAGGTAACAGCATCAGTGCTAGAAGGGAGGGCAGTTGGAGGAGGAGGAGGAGGAGGAGGAGGAGGAGGAGGACTGGAACTGTGGTGTCCTCAGTGTTCTCTGAGCTTGGAGGTTTTCCTGAAGACGTTTCATGACCCAAATAGGTAACATAATCAGTACTAGAAGAGAGTAGGGTTAGAGGAGGAGAATGACCGTGGTCCTCAGTGCTTTCTGAGCTTGGTGGTTTTCTTGCAGACATTTCATGACCCAACTAGGTAACGTCATCAGTGCTAGAAGGTAACGGGGATTGTGGAGATGAGGAGGAGGAAGAGGAGGACTGTGGAGGGTCCTTGGTGCTCTCTAAGCTTGGGAGGTTTTCCTGAAGACGTTTCATGACCCAACTAGGTAACAGCATCAGTGCTAGAAGGGAGGGCAGTTGGAGGAGGAGGAGGAGGAGGAGGAGGAGGAGGAGGAGGAGGAGGAGGAGGAGGAGGAGGAGGAGGAGGAGGAGGAGGAGGAGGACTGGAACTGTGGTGTCCTCAGTGTTCTCTGAGCTTGGAGGTTTTCCTGAAGACGTTTCATGACCCAAATAGGTAACATCATCAGTACTAGAAGAGAGTGGGGTTGGAGGAGAAGGAGAATGACCGTGGTCCTCAGTGCTTTCTGAGCTTGGTGGTTTTCTTGCAGACATTTCATGACCCAACTAGGTAACGTCATCAGTGCTAGAAGGTAACGGGGATTGTGGAGATGAGGAGGAGGAAGAGGAGGACTGTGGAGGGTCCTTGGTGCTCTCTAAGCTTGGGAGGTTTTCCTGAAGACATTTCATGACCCAACTAGGTAACAGCATCAGTGCTAGAAGGGAGGGCAGTTGGAGGAGGAGGAGGAGGAGGAGGAGGAGGAGGAGGAGGAGGAGGAGGAGGAGGAGGAGGAGGAGGAGTGGAACTGTGGAGTCCTTGGTTTTCCTGTAGACGTTTCATGACCCAACTAGGCAGCATCGCCATTGCTTTCCCGAGTGTTTTCCCAGGGTGACAGATGCAGCCAGCTTGATTTTAGCATTGGCCTTCTTCTTCCCCTGCCTACCCAGGCGGAACCTGCAACAGGTTCTGTCTGGAGAGAGCACATGCAGAGCTGGCTCTGGAGCAGAATGTCCACCTGGCTTCCACACCCTGGTGTTCCTTCCCCTACGGATCCTGCAGACGGAGGCATCTTGGTGCACTGCAGAGACCGAGCACCCTGGGCGGTTTGGAAAGCATCTCTATTGTGTTCATCCTTCTTCCTGTGAAATTGAGCTGTGGGGAAAGGGGGCGGGAGGAGAAGAAGGATGCATCCTTCAGGTTGAGCAGCCAGGAAAACAAGGCCCCTCAAAAAGGAGAACAGCTGAAAATCTTTCTCTCTCTCTCCCTATCTTTCTATCTCTCTCTCTCCCTCCCTCCCTCTCTTCCTCTTTCTCTCTCTTTCCCCCTCCCTCCCTCCCTCTCTCTCTCTCTCTCCCCCTCTATCTATCTATCTATCTATCTATCTATCTATCTATCTATCCCTCTATCCCTCCCTCTCTTCCTCTTTCTCTCTCTCTCTCCCTCCCTCCCTCCCTCTCTTTCTCTTTCTCTTTCTTTTTCTTTTTCTCTTTTTCTCTCTCTCTCTCCCTCTCCCTCTCTCTCTCTCTCGATGTCCAGCAGGGAGATCTAGGGAAGGGATCTGCCTGCCACCAGTTGATCGCAAGCACTCATAAAAAGTAAGCCATTAATTTCCTCCCCAGGCCTGGAACTACAATCATCCTGGTTTGATTTCAGGGAAAACATCTTGTAGGGTCAGGGCTCAAAACAACCAGATTCCTTCCTGCGGAGCATCTAAAAGCAATCACAGGTAGTCCTCGACTTGCAACCATTCGTTTAGTGACCGAAATTACAGCGCCACGGGGAGGGGGGGGAAGCGACCTATGACCGTTTCTCACACTTCTGACCATGACAATCTCCCCCCCCCCATGGTCACGTGATCAAAATTCTGACGCTTGGCAACTGGCTCATATTTATGACAGTTACAGTATCCCGGAGTCGGAGTGATGCGGTGGCCTAGAGGTGGAGCTCTGGCCTCGACAATCAGGAGGCTCTGAGTTCGATCCTAGGTAGAGGCAGGTATTTCTCTCTCCAGGCACAGTGAGAATATTATCAGCTGAACAAAACTCCGTACTGGCAACCAGGAAGGGCATCCGGCCAATTAAACACTCTGCTAGCTCCATTCAATTGCCCAGATTCCAACCCACGAGGGATTATAGGCTCGGTAAAAGATGACAGCAGTGTCTTGGGGTTGCGCGATCTCCATTTGCAAAGTCGCACAATCCCCGTCTGACCAGCGAAGTCAATGGTGGAAACCAGATTCCCTTCACAACCGAGTTACTACCTTGATAACTGCAGTGATTCCCTTAACAATGGTGAAAACAAAATGGGACAAGCTCAATCCCTTTGCTTTGCTCAGAGACGGAAATCTGGGGCTCAACTGTGGTTGCAAGTCAAGGACTACCTGCCGAGGGGCACAGGAACTCAAATAAGCAAGCTGGGTTGTAAGACATAGTGGCTGTCAAAAGGCTTACCTCTAAGTAGTCCCATGGGTATGAGGCAGAAACCGTAAGGAAATCTTCCCGTACTTTTTTCCGGTCATACTGCATTTTTCTAGCAACGATTTTTGGATTAAAGGGGATGATCGATTAAGATTCCGCTTCAGATAATTTTTGAGACGATCCTCCCTTTATTATTTTCAACCAGACTCCCAGAATTCTCCTGCTACAGCACAAGGCCGTCCTAGACTTACAACAGTTCACTCAGTGACCATTCAAAGTGACACCGGCACTGAAAAAAGGGACATGACCGTTTTTCACGCTTGTGACCGTTGCAGCGTCCCCAAGGTTAAGTGATCAAAATTCGGATGCTTAACAACTGGCTCATATTTAGGACGGTTTTTAACTCATTAAAACATTCCTATGCCTGTTTTAGGAGTTGCCATAGAGAAGGGAGATGGGGAAAGGAGGAAGAAAATCTGGAAGAGCTGTGCAGCGGTTTAACAACCACACTTAACAAACACGGCAAGAAGAGTCGTAAAATGGGGGCAAAACTATCACTTTAACAAATGTCTCGCTTAGCAACATAAATTCTGGGCCCGAGTGTGGTGGGAAGTCTACCTGTGCCTAGAAACTCACTGGGAAAAGAATAGAAAAACCAGAATTCATTCCAAATCGGAATTAAGCTATTGAGAATAACCATAAATCTCTAACCATAAATGCTTTGCAATGCTGGCTTGCTACGGTTGTGTGACTGCAACCCCAGCGTTTTCTGCAACGCTGCGTAGATGCAATATATATATATATATATTATTGCACGCTCGATTGTGTTATGAACCTGAGAACGTCAGCGGGCAAATGTTCTCCAGCTACACCTTCTGCAAAAGGCACAAAGCCTTTGGAGGGATAGTTAATCACATTTCAATCGCAAACTTCAGTTTTGTGCCAGTACCTCTTGAGCTGACCAACGGGTTTTGCTTTATCTCAAGCCCTTCACATCCAGATAAGAGCCACTTACAAGCCAGAATATATGGGGAAACTTGTTTACAAAGGCAGGAGGACTGGGGGGGGAGAGGGGAGGAATTCTTTGCAGGGTGGAGGGAAAAGCGATATACCCCCCACCACATCCAACTAAATTTGGGCAATGTCCAATATTTTTTGCCCCTTTTGCAATTGTCTCCGTGTCCCCCCCAAAGTCTGCCTCCTGCAAAGTTTCGAATCCAGGCTCAAGCTGAAGGATAATCACTGCAAGAGCAAAAATAGAAAAAAAAAGCTGCTGCAAAATATAAAACATATTCATAATTGAGTCAGCAGAAAGGAAGACGAGTCTAGGAAGAGAGATAAGGAAGAGGATTTGCTGTTTTAATCCGTTTGTAATCCCAATTCTTAAGGAGAGGAGGGGGGGGGAAAGGGGGATTTTGAAGTCGTGCTCTCAGTCGTAAAGGAAATTCCTGAATTTTGTTGCCAGACATTTATGAAGTGTCAGAAATTAATCCTGGGATGGCAGAATTCCATGTTTCTTGGTGGAATCAATTTTTTTGTTTTTGTTTTAGAGGACCAAGCAATTGTGTTTCTGGAAGGGTTTTAATTTTGAGCCTGCCTCTTTCTCTAACCTATTGTTTCATTTCTGTTTATGACAAACTTAGCAACAATAAGATGCCTGGACTTCAATTCCCAGAATTCCCCAGTCATCCAGGCTGGCTCGGGAATTCTGGGAGTTGAAGTCCTGCCGTCTTAAAACCTGGTTGTGAAATCCTGATTTGACAACATCTCCAAACTTCCATTGTCCTTCCAAGCTGAAGTTTTCCAGAAATTCAAAACATCCAAGTCCAAGGAATCTCTGCTCTCCGGGATAAGGAAGTTCAAAATTAAGGCTCAGCTTCATTTGCCTGCAAAGGCTCCAAAGATTTATCCTTCAAGCAGGGTTAACACATGTCCCAGAGCCGAGTAAGAGAGGAAATCACAGCACGGGGCCTTCCTCTTCATGTGAGCCTCTGGCCAACGTTGCCTTGGGTGAGCTGAGAATCCACAACCATTAACATCTGATGACATTGCCTAGTTTGGTAATGAAACGTCTGCGAGAAAACTACGGAGCTCAGGGAGCAACGAGGACAGAATAACAGAGTTGGAAGGGACCTTGGAGGTCTTCTAGTCTGACCCCCCTGCTCAATCAGGACACTCCCCCCCCCGTACCATTTCAAACCAACTTAGGCTCTCTAGTTACCATGGCACCGATAAAACAGGACCGTTTTTCACACTTATGACCGTTGTAGCACCCCCCCCCATGGCGACCTGATTAAAATTCGGACTCTTGGCAACTGGTTCATATTTATGACGGTCGCAGCGTCTGGGTGGGGGTGGGGTCACGTGGCCCTCTTTTTACGACCTTCCGGGCAGCAAAGTCAAGGGGGAAAGCCAGCTTCCCTTCACAACTGGGGACTAACTGAACACAACCACGGCGATTCACTTAACAACAGTGGCAAGGAAGGCGGTAAAAACCAGGGCAAAATTCACTCGACAAATGTCACTCGACAGTGGACTCAACTGTGGTCCTAAATTGAGGACTGCCTGTAATTTTTTTTTGGGGGGGGGGGGGTTGTCACTCTGTCCTGAAAACCAGTTCTCTTTTTCAAACTACCTTAGGATTACTCTTAACATCCGTCCAGGATTTCTTTCCCTGTAATTTATGACCTTTGTGTGGGTGCTTTTCAATCCTCAGTCAACAAGAACTGGCCACGGGCCTTCTTCTATAAAATTCCTCCCACCCCCTGCCCCCCCTGCCCCGGAAGACAACTTAACATCCCTGCCAAACACCACCACAGTCCTCAAAAGGGCAAAACGGCAGTCGCCAGCTGTAAAGAGCAAAAGTGGAAAGTGGAAAGAAAGGAACAAACATGTGCTTTAAAACAAAATCCACGCAGAAGGAACCTTTCCTCCCTGGAGATATTGGACACTCAGCCTGGGATGAACTGCAAGGAAAAGGGGAATTGCACAATGCTAGGGGAGAGCCCTTGCAGAGACTCTCACAATCTCGCATCGGAGACCCCGGGGTCTCTTTCACTGCCTATAACCAACGATGTAAACAAAGCTCCCCCTTCCCCCAAATCCATCTGCAAAACCATTGGAGCAAATAACACGGAACTGGGATGCTGGGACGTTCCTTTATTCCTATTTATCTTCCTCATGTCATCAAGCTTGGAAGGGAATAAAAGCAGCATCCAGAAAATGACAGAATATTGGAACGGAACAGAACAGAACAGAATAGATATTTAATGAAGGAATAGAATAGAATACCTTTATTGTTATTGCATTCAAAATACAATGAAATTTGAAAGCTACTCCAGCAGTGCCCCAAACAACACATCACAATCCCACTACACAGTATTTAAAAATTAAAATAAAGTAATAATAATAATAATAATAATAATAAACCTAGTCTAAAACCTATCTAAAACATTTAGTAAGTTAAATAGTTTAAAAATTTCATTATATACATAGGGCTAAATCACAAATGCACTGTTTGATTCAGGACAATTATTGCCTTGGAAAATAAACTGTTTCTCAGTCAATTAGTCCTCATTTTAAGACACCTATAACGCCTCCCTGATGGTAACAATTCAAAATATGAATGACCAGGATGAGAACGGTCTGGGGAGTTTTTCTGTGCTCTAGAGAGGAGTCTGGTCTTCTCAATCTCTTCCAAAGAAGAAAGAGAGCAACCGATGGGGTTTTTTGTGCTGTGTTAAAAACTCACCGAGGGTCCCCAAGTCCTGTTTTCGTCTCAGACACATTGCAATACAGAATTGGGTGTCTTCTTGCGAGGATAAACGTGGAATCATTGGCACCAAAAAAAGAAGAAAAACACCAGAGAGGATACGTGGCCAACAGCAGAGCTCAAATTCTACCAGATTCAGACAATCTGTGTGTGTGTGTGTGTGTGTGTGTGTGTGGCTGGAGGCAGAGAGGATGTCCTTCAGTCTCACACTTCTGGCGTTCTGACAGTATTTTACAGTGAGCATTTTTGAGCACACCCTGGACAAGCTGGGTGTGTCCACCTTCAGTCATAAATATGAGTCCGTTGCCGAGCGTCTGAATTTGGAGACCGCGCAGATGCTGCAATGGTCGTTAAGTGTGAAAAACGGTTGTCGGTCGCTTTTTTCCCCCAGTGCTGTTGTAAGTCTGAAAGGTCACTAAACAGACTGTGGTTACGTCGAGGGATACCTGTAGGCCAGTGGTGGCTAACCTTTTTGGACTCTTGTGCCAAAAATTGTGTGCGCGCACGCATTAATGTGCCCTCTGCAATCCCCACCCTTACCTGCACTGCGCTGCTGATTTTTCGGCTGCTTTGAGGCCTTTTTCAGCCTCCCAGAGACTTGGAAAAAGCCTCTGCAAGGCTTTTCAGGATGAATAATAGGCCCGTTTAGACGAAACGGGCCTATTATTTGTACTGAAAAGCCTCACAGAGGCTTTTCCCAAGTCTCTGGGAGGGAGAAAAAAGGCCTCAAACCAGCTGAAAAAATCACTGTGAGGTGCTCGCATGCGCAGTAAGTTTTTTCCTGTGGCTCACATGTCAGGCACAAATGGCTCTGCTTGCCACTTGTGGCACGCGTGCCATAAGTTCGCCATCACGGCTGTAGGCTGAATTAAGGCAAAGTGCTGAAAGCATTCGAAATGGAATGTGTTTTTTTTAAATTTGCCTTTCTCACTGTCCATCACTCAGGGAAAAAGAGGAGGAAGAAGAGGAGGCAGAGGAGGAGGATACAAGCAACAACATGCTTGGACATTATTCAAGGACACCGAACTAAGGCACCTCTGTTTTCCTGGCTGGCCCAAGTAGGCATGCCATCTGTAAAAATAGCTGAGGTATAAAAGGAGCTGTTAATAGCAGGACTGGCCAGGCGCATATAAGACAACTGCTGTTTCTTCCTCCCTTCACAAGCTCAAGATCTCATTCAAACTTTTTTTGTTCCCAGGCTGCATCCACAGATCCTGAGAACGAAAAACAGGAACTTCTCAACCCAGACAGTTTATTTGTGCTTCATTGAAGCCGTCCTCAGAGCTACAAAGGCTTGTGCGATTCCAGGTCGCGATGCCTCAACTTCCACATGGCCGGCTTAGCCTTTCTACAGGAAGTCCTTGACTTACGGCCGTTCAGAAGTTACACTGACAACCAGTCTTTGCCCTTACGACCATGGCAGCAACCTCACAGTTTGTGGGGTGGTGGTAAAAGGACGTAAAATTGGGTGCAACTCACTTAACAACCATCTTGCTTAACCGTGGAAATTCTGGGCCCGGCTGAGGTTGCAAGTGGAGGGCTTTCTATGGGATACAGCTAAGGCCTAGGGTCCATGCAGTTGTAACTGCCGGTTACAACTTCAGACCGCACAGCATAAGACTGCTCCGAAGATCAGGCATGGGAAGCCAGCATGCTTAGGGCCAAAGATGGAAGGAGAGCCGAGACAGACCAATATTTGGGACTGCTACTTCGCAGAAGAGGAAGGGATGAGTTTACAGAAATGATCATCCTTCTGACGTAATGGCAGGATTTGATTGCCATTACCATTGATTTGAAGGAAGAGAGAAGAGGGAGGGAGGGGAGGAGGGAAGAGGAGGGGATGGGGAGGACAGGATGGGGAGGGGAGAAGAGGGTGAGGAGGGGAGGGCAGAGAGGGGAGGGAAGGATGGAAGATGAGATGGTGAGGAGGGGAGGGGATGGGAGAGAGGAAGAGGAAAGAGGAGGGGGAAAGAGGAGAGGAAGGGGAGAGAAAGAGATTTACTGGATTGCTAAATACAAACTTCAAATACCACTCTGGGTGTTGGACTCCTCCCAATGTGATGGATTACAACTCCAGCCCTATTCCTTCCAGTCAGAATACCGGTTGGGCAGTTTGTTGTCCAACGCCTTCCCTGGTTACAAGACCTCAACAAAAAGCTGCCCTCCAAAAGAGGACCAGATAGATGACCGGAGAAACCGACAACATCGGGGGGAGGGGAGGAAGAAGAAAACGAAGGAGCAGTGACCTAGCCTGCCCCCCAACCTCTTGCCACAACAAGCAACAGGAAAAAGTCGCCAACCGCGGCCTCTCGGAGCCCTGCGCAGCGGACAAAAGCCAGCACCCCCCCAACCCGGGAGTCCCCCTCAGGACTCACCAACCCATTAAGTCGTCTCCATATTGCCGCTGTCATGGGGGGAGCCGTCAGCGGAGGTGGGCTTGCTGCCGCGGCTTCTAAGCAGGCTGCTGTTTCCTTGCGAAGGAAGCAAAAGGTTACTTCCCTGTATACAGCTGAAGCACCGCCTCTTCCTGCCAGCCTCCCCCCCCCCCCGCCAGAGAGAGAGAGAAAGAGAGAGAGAGAGACACACACAGAGAGAAAGAGAGAAGACAGAGAGGCAGGGAGAGACAAAGAAAAGAGAGAGAGAAAAACAGAGACACACATAGAAGAGAGACAGAGAGAAGAAAGAGACAGACAAGAGAGAGAAGAGAGAGACAAAGAGAAGAGATAGAAAAAAGAGAGAAACAGAGAGAGGATATAGAAGAGAGAGAGAAGAGAGACAGAGAGAGATAGAAACAGAGAGAGAGGAGAGAGAAGAGAGAGAGGTAGAGAAGATAGAAAGAGAAGAAACAGAGAGGAAAGAGAGAAACAGAGAGAAGAGAGAGAAGAGATAGAAAGAGAAGGAACAGAGAGAGGAGAGAGAGAAGAGAGAAACAGAGAGAGGAGAGAGAAACAGAGAGGAGAAACAGAGAGAGAGAGGAGAGAGAGAGACAGAGAGAGAAGAGATAGAAAGAAAAACAGAGAGAAGAGAGAGAAGAGATAGAAAGAGGAGAAACAGAGAGAGAGAGAGAAGAGAGAAACAGAGAGAGAAGAGAGACAGGTAGAGAAGATAGAAAGAGAAGAAACAGAGAGGAAAGAGAGAAACAGAGAGAAGAGAGAGAAGAGATAGAAAGAGAAGAAACAGAGAGAGAAGAGAGAAACAGAGAGAGAAGAGAGACAGGTAGAGAAGATAGAAAGAGAAGAAACAGAGAGGAAAGAGAGAAACAGAGAGAAGAGAGAGAAGAGATAGAAAGAGAAGAAACAGAGAGAGGAGAGAGAGGAGAGAAACAGAGAGGAGAAACAGAGAGAGAGAGAGGAGAGAGAGAGACAGAGAGAGAAGAGATAGAAAGAGAAACAGAGAGAAGAGAGAGAAGAGATAGAAAGAGGAGAAACAGAGAGAGGAGAGAGAGGAGAGAGAAACAGAGAGGAGAAACAGAGAGAGAGAGAGGAGAGAGAGAGACAGAGAGAGAAGAGATAGAAAGAGAAACAGAGAGAAGAGAGAGAAGAGATAGAAAGAGGAGAAACAGAGAGAGAGAGAGAGAGAGAAGAGAGAAACAGAGAGAGAAGAGAGAGAGAGATTTGCAAATTTCAGAGAAGGCGTCCTGCTGCTGTTTTGGCAGCCACCGGATCCCCTCGGATGCGACAAGGGAGGGGATGGATGGGAGAGCGCTTTCCGCTCCCAAGTCCCCTCTCTTCTCACCATCACCCCAGCTGATTTCAGCAGACAAACAAGGAGGCTGGCTGGGTTCCAGAAACTGAACATACCTTGTGGGCAAATAATGCAGTGAGACACAGCCGCAGCTGGGAAAAGGGAGCAGTGAGAAGCAAAGAAGCTGGCTTCTCTGCAGCCAAGCAGGGAAAAAAGGAGAGACCCCGAGGGGGGTGGAAGGGAAAAACCGAAAGGAGACCGGGGAATGATTATTATTATTATTATTTTAAAATTCTTTCTAAAAAGAGGAGAATGGTTTCGGAGAGGAAGAGGAAGAAGAGGGAGAGGAGAAAGACAGAAAAAGAGAGAAAGAAAAAAAAAGAAAAGAGAGGAGGGGGAGGAGGAAGAGGAGGAGGAGGAAGAGGAGAGGAAGAAGAAGGAGAAGAGAAAGAAACAAAAAGAAAGGAAGAAAAGAAAGAAGAGAAGAGAGGGAGAGGAGAGGAAGAAGAGGGAGAGGAGAAAGAAAGAAAAGAGGAGGAGGAAGTGAGGTGGAAGAGGAGGAGAAGGAAACCAACTGAATAGAAGCAAGAGAAGTCATCCTAAAACAGGAGACCCTCTCGATGCTCAAGAAAACTTCATTAGGAGAGAAAGAATGGGACATCTGCTGGAAAGTTTGACCAGCCATCTTTTAAAAAAATGATTTCTTTACTAAAGTTGCTTCACTATATACATTTGCTTTCAAGTATATATATTTAGATAATCAGCTAGACAGACGGAAAGGCAGACAGATAATCTATCATGTCTATCATCTATCATCTCATCTCTCCATATCTATCTTTCTATCTATCTATCTATCTATCTATCTATCTATCTATCTATCTATCTATCTATCTATCATATCCTCTCTCTCTTCTCTCTGTATCATCTCTCCATCTCTCTCTCTCTCTATCCTCTCCATATCTGTCTGTCTGTCTATCAATCATCTCTATCATCTCTCCCTCCCTCATCTACCATCTCTCTCTCTCTCATCTCTCTCTTCCTCATCTACCATCTCTCTCTCATCTCTCTATCTATCTCTTTATCTCTCACTCTCTATCATCTCTCTATCCTATCCTTCTATCCATCAATCTATCATCTCTTATCAATCTGCACACACATACACACATACACACACACACCATTGCGTTACTGCATAATTAACAGTTTAATTAATTACTTATGCCCTTGACTGACTTTCAAGCAGCTCGATTCCCCCTTTGAGATCAGCCAAGCAATCAAGACTCCAATTCCCCAAACAGCGGCTTTGTAAATACCGGCTCAACTTATGCTGAACCCAAAACTCTTTCAACCCTTGAGTACCCAGCTCTGTTTTTGTTGTTGTTTGTTGTTGTTGTGGCTTAATTAGTTCCACTACAATGTCCCACTGTCCTGGCGCACAATGGAGTCATCCCAAGCTGCTTCACTTGACTTGAGTGCTGCTTTCTGTGTACTATGGAGCTCAGAGGCTGGCTGGGGAGGGGGGGAGACTATAAGCGGTGGAGCCACAAAAACAGAAGAATGGGAATTCTCTTGGGATGAATTCTAAGTAATCTTTTTTCTCCCCGGAAGTCAAAGGTGACTCAGGAGGTAACAGAATACTGGTGTTGGAAGGGACCTTGGAGGTCCTCTAGTCCTACCCCTGCCTGGATCAAGCAGGAGACCCTACAGCAGTGACGGCGAACCTTTTTGGTGTAGTGTGCTGAAAGTGCACCCACGGGCCAGCACCCACAATGCAGTGCAGTCTCAGGAGGTCGGAAAACGGGCCTTCCGGAAATACCGGAAGTGCCCATTTTCAGACTTCGGAGGGCCTTGGGAGCCCGGAGAGGCCGTCTTTGCCCTCCCAGAGGCTCGAGGGAAGCCTCTGGAGCCTCAGCAGGTGGAAAAATGGGCCTGTTTCGGCCCTTCTGGTATTTCCAGAAGGGCCATTTTTTGGCCTCCCAAGCACAAAATCAGTTGGGAGCCGCGTCCATGCACAGTACAGGTAGATTTGGCTGGGGCTCACGTGCCCACACAAATGGCTCTGCATGCCACCTGTGGCACGCATGCCATAGGTTCGCCATCACAGCCCTATAGTACCATTTCAGACGAGTGGCTGTCCAATCTTTTCTGGAAAACATCCAGTGATAGAGAAGAAAGGAAGGGAGGAAAAGAGCACAGCCGAATAATAGGATTGGAAGAGACCTTTGGAGGTCTTCTAGTCCAACCCTCTTCTCAAGACGGAGATCCTGCATCATTCCCGGCAAGTGGCTGCCCGTTTTCAAGAATTAAAAGCCTCCACTGATAGAGCACCCACCACTTCTGGGGGCAAGCAGTTCCACTGGTGAATCGTTCTAACCCTTAGGGTAACATAGGAACTGCTTACTATTCGATCATTTCAAATACAGGTAGTCCTCAACTCACAGCGGTTTTGTTTAGTGACTGTTTTCAAAGTTACAACAGCACTACAATAAGCAACTTATGATCGTTTTTCCACACTTACAACCGTGGCAGCCTCCCCACGAGGATCAAAGTTCTGTCACTTGGCAAACGACTCGTATTTATGATGGTTTCAGGGTCCTGGATTCCCTTTTGCAACCATTCCAACAAGCAAAAACGGGGAAGCTAGATCTGCTTAACAACCGCCGTCCCTAACCTAACAACTGCAGAACTGGAAGGCAAGAAAGATTGTAAAATTCTGTGGAGGTGAGCAAAATGGACTTTCACAAGAGGAATCTGGGGCTCCGTTGTGGTCGTAAGTCGAGGATTACCTGTATAGGGGTCCTATCTTCCCTGCAGCCTTCCTATCTCCTTCCAAGAGCCAGCTACATCCAGGCTGCCCGCAAACGGAGCAAAGATAAAAGTACAAAATCCATTATTCCTCTGTTCTGTTTATTTAACGTATTTATAGCTCACCTTTACAGAATTAATTGAGGAAGGCCAGAGACTAATCCTAGGCAAATATCCTCTAGTGACCATTTGGCAGCCCCTTTTCCAGGAACAGTGATCTGCCTCCACTGATCAGGAAAAAAAATCCTTTCCCAAGTCCAAAAGCATCTGCCCAAACTTTCACCTGGGGAGAGCGCCGAAAACCACCGATTTCCAGTTCGTTCCTCTGAGGCACGCTACGAGGAATCCAACCACTCCTCGGTTTTACAAAGATCCATTTAGCGGCCGTCCAAATTTGCACTAGCGCTGGGAAAAAAGGGGGAAGTGACAAACGGAACCTGAAGAGTCCGCTGCTAAGCGAGACCTCTCTTAAAAGTGAATTTTGCCCACCCTTTTACAACCTTTCTTGGCACGTTTGTTAAGCGAACCACGGCAGTTGTTCAGTTAGTGAACCTGGTCGTTAAGTGAAACTGCCCCCCCCTCCCCGGTTGATTTCGCTTGTCAAAAGGTCGCAAAAGGGGAATCACATGACACACACACACACACGCCCAGGACACTGCAGCCGTCATAAATATGAGTCGGTTGCCAAGCATCCAAATTTTGATCAAATGACCTTGGGGATGTTTCAATAGCCCTAAGAATAAGGTCATCTTTATTTTTAATTTTTTTTACTGTGAACACACTGGCCCACATTAAAAATAAAATTCTGTTGCCTGCTCTCAAGAGAAAGTATATCTCTACCCATACACATACGTAACACACATAAATATAGACCATGTTTTATATATATATATATATATATATATATATATATATATATATATATAGAGAGAGAGAGAGAGAGAGAGAGAGAGGGAGGGAGGGAGGGAGGGAGGGAGGGAGGGAGAGAGAGAGAGAGAGAGAGAGAGAGAGAGAGAGAGAGAGCCACCAAAAAAGGCACCAGGTCTTATTTTGGGGGGATGTCATCCACTGACTAACCTCACTTGTGTATGTCACCCCCAGCCTCCTTTTCGCTGTCAGAGGCTTTCAGGAACTCCTTCTTCTGCGGCCGGCAAGACTTTCCTGAAAGCCTATGCAGCCGATAACAGCTCTGGATCGATCCAGAGCTTTGTTCTCAGCCATACAGGCCTTCAGGGAAGCCTTGCCGGCTGCAGAAGAAATGGGCCAGCAAGACAGGTGTCAGGTTGTGCAAGGCCTGGCTACAACTGTCTAAGGATAAGTAGTAGGGCAGCTCCACACACACACCCCCATAGCTTAATTTTTACCTGTTCACTCTGGCGTGGGCGGGATCTTAATTAGGGCTTATCTGGGGAGTGGAGCTTATATTGGGAACATGTGTTAAAAATCAAGCTAGGACTTACTTTCAGGGTAGGTCGTATTTTCTGGGAAACAGGGTATCTACACACACACACACACACACACACACACTTTGAATACATAGAGGAAAATGTGTCTATGGAGATTCTCAGTCATGGTTGTCCCAAAGGTGCTCAGATGTTCTTTACTGAGTCAGCTTTTGACCCTCTTAATGTATTACTGCAAAAAAAAAAAATTCCACGCAGACAGCATTTCTATCACCTGGGATGTAAACACCTGGGATGCTGAGTCAGGACCTGGATCTGTCAAGGCCCGGCTTCACTGACAATGCCCTGGTTTGCTTAATATCGGGGTTTCTTTTTCCCCCCCAATAAACCAACCGTTTCTGGCCTCTGTTCATTGTACAAAGAGTCCTCCACCTACAATAGTTCCTTTAGCAACCGTTTGAAGTCACAACGTCCCTGAAAAAAAGCGACTTTTTGGAACACAAAAATGTGTCCCTTTTTTGCTTGTTGGTGCAGTCCCCGATTAAAAGCAATTTTTAAAAAGCTACCGTAGCAAAGAGGTGGAAGTGTTTTTGGCAAAAAAACATTTAGCGACTGTTCGAAGTTACGACGACACTGAAAAAAGTGACTCGCAGCCGTCCTCGTGCTTCACACACTCAAGAGCGTCCTGACACTCATGGGGGAAAAAAAATCGGGTACTTCACAACCGCCACAAATTTTGCAGTGTCTCCGGGGTCAAGTCGTCTCCCTTTGTGACCTTTCTTCACAGGCTCCCAATGAGAACTCAATCTGGGAAGCCGGATTTGCTTAATGGCAGGATTCACTTAACAACTGCAATGATTCTGTTTAAAACTGAGGAAAAACGGTCATCAAATCGGGTGTGACTCACTTAACGCTTTGATTAGCAAACGGAAAGTCTGATGCTGATTGTGGTCTCAAGTCGAGGACAGCCTGTACAGGAAGTCCTCGACCCACCACCACAATTGAGCCCAACATTTTAGTTGTTAAATGAGAAATCTGTGGGTTTTGCCCCATTTGACAACCTGTCTTGCCACAGTTGTGAAGCGAAGCACTTGCAGTTGTTAAGCTAGTCACACGGTCCTTAAGTGAATCTGGCTTCCCCAACGAAAGTCACCCAAGGGGATCATGTGACACTCGGACACTGCGACCTCATAAATAAGCGTCTGAAGTTTTATCACGTGACCATAGGGGAAGCTGCAACGGACATAAGTGTGAAAAATGGCCCTAAGTCCCTTTTTTCCCCTGGTGCCATTTTAACTCTGAACGGTCCCCGAATAAACCGTTGCTTTACCCATTTGCACACCTGCCTACATACTCCTGGAGAGGGAGCTTTGAGGAAAGGAAGGAGATGAAGCCGGCAATGGGATCACAAGAGAGAGAGGGTTCTCAGTCTATTTGCAATATTTGCAAATCCAGCCTCGAAATCAATTAGCATTCTGGCTTCATAAGGGAACAATCAGAGTAATTAAGGCAAAGACTTTCTCCCCCCCACCCACCCTTTCTCCCTGGGGGGGGGGGATTTATGCTGTCCTGGAGAGTTAAAAGACAAGAGCTGTTTAGTTTAAAAGAACCCTGAGCAGGAAAGTTAAAAAAACAGCTCAGTCTCATGTTG
Organism: Hydrophis major; assembly: GCA_033807585.1. Taxonomy (NCBI): domain Eukaryota; kingdom Metazoa; phylum Chordata; class Lepidosauria; order Squamata; family Elapidae; genus Hydrophis; species Hydrophis major. Next base: position 101,442,653 of record CM066333.1, on the reverse strand, counting down.
TTTTCGCAGGTCATCTGGTAGAAGGAACAGATCCTCCACAAATAGCAAAGATACACAACATACATTTTGGGGCAGCAGGAGCCCACCCACCCTTCTTAAAATGCCCTGAAAACGCCTCTGTATCGTTTAATGTGACAGAAAGGAAAACATACAGGGAAATACGGGCAGTCTTCCACTTACAACAATTCATTTAGTGACCGTTCAAAGTTACAATCGTCACCCATCTTCTTTTAACAACCCCATAATCCCTTGAGGGGTGGAGTCTGGGCGACTGAATGGAGATGAGTGTTTACTGGCCGGGGGCCTTTCTTGTCACCGATGCGGAGGTTTTGCCCCCCCCCAGCAGATATATTCTCATTGGCAGTGAGAAAAATAGGTGACTTTATGATTTATTTTCCATCATTACAACGGTTGTAGCATCCCCACGGTCAAGGGATCAAAATTCAGACTTTTGGAAACGGACTCATATTTGTGATGGTCGCAGTGTGGGTCGTGGGATCCTCTTTGGCGACCTTCTGACGAAGCAATGTCGAGGGGAAAGATAGACTGGCTTAACAATGGTACCACTAAGTTAATAACAACAGTGGCAAGAAAGGTTGTAAAATGGGGCAAAATTCACCTAATAAAATGCCTCACTTATCAACATAAATCTGTCTTTCCTCAATTGTGGTCATAACTCAAGGACTACCCCGTTATTGTACTTGTTCAAAGGCAGGGGTGGGTTTATTTCTGGCACCCATAAAAAGCCGTACCCAGGTGGGAAATCCTGCAAAAGTTTGACAGCCAGAGCTTTTATTCTTACTGCTGCTTTGTGCGATTGTGTGAAGTTCTAGTAAAATTATCTCCCTTCTTTGAACAGGCATCATAAACCATGAAATCTGCCAAACTTCGAGGTTTGGTTCCATTTCACTGTTTGTTCCACGATTCCCTGAGAGCTTTGAACAAAAGATCCACCAGCTTAATGAATCAATTAATTAAACAGCTTAAAAGACGAAGCAAATCTAGGCAAGAAGGTGGGGCAGAGATTGTAGGAAAGAGTTTATCCTAAGCCTGCTTTAAAAGCAATTTTGCAACAAGGCAGGAAGCAGAATGTCGAAAGAGGAAGTGGCTTTCCTTTCTGTATTTCTCGGGGTGTCAACACTATATTTTGAATTTCTTCACACCTCTAGGATCTTTGGAACTTGGAAACCACTTCTTATGAGACGCTGGACAGTGTTCTTCAACAGGCCCTTGAAGAAATAGTTTCCCCTTCTCTCCCTTTTCTCTTTTACAGGACTTACATGAAGAAATATTAAACTGCCCCTGATGAAATCAAATCCCTGAAAAGATAACCAGTTGTTTTTTTTTAAATGCTCTGATCTAACACAAAGGAGAACCAGACTGTAAAAAGGTTTACTTCAGCATCAGAAATTATTATTTAGGAAATGTTACATGCCACTCATCTTAGTGCCAGGAGGTTCAGAATTGGGCTGTTTGTAAGAATTAGCCTACTGTGATGACCCAGGGTGGGATATACAAAAAAAACCACAGTCACAGAAAATAGGTGAAGCTCCTTTTATTTCTTCACTTTGCTTCCAAGCTCGGAACATCCTTGATGGAAGACAAAAAACTCCCACACAAACAGTTACAAGGAGGAGGAAAAAAGCAACACAAACCAGGCAAGATAAGGGCTGGAGGACCTCCAGAGATAACAGAACACACGCTAGGAAGGAAGCCAAACTCAGAGAGGAACCATAAACTAGAGATATTTCCATGCTTTGTTTCCAGCACTGGCCCCTACGCATGTCCGTCGTCTTATCCAGTTGTCACAGCTGCAGCCCATGAAGAGGATCAAGGCCCTCTCCTCCCAATAGACCATGTTTTACCCTTATCCTCTCCTCCCTGCGTGCCCTAGGATGGAGAGGGGATGGCCCTGGGTCCTCCTCTGACTGCCCTTCCCCAACCTCCGGAGCCACACTTCCACTCCGTCGGCTGTTCCTCCTCTCCCTCCACCAGAGGCATGACACCTACCTAGGGTAGGAACTGCGAAATGGGTCATATATACATTTAATCAATAAAAATAAATAACTAAGGCATCACAGCCTGCACACGTATATATGCAAATAGGCTTGGGGGAAAAGCCGCAACTAACCCATCACAGGCACCAAGAACGGGCAGTGCCCCCTCTTCCCTAAAACATCTGAGAAAAACCAACACTAAGAAACAGAATAACACGAGATGGAAGGGACTTTGGAGGTCTTCTACTCCAACCTCCTGCTCAACAGAGAAGCCCCATCCCATTTCAGACAAATGGCTGTCCAGCCTCTTCTTAAAAACAACTTCTGGAGGGAAGTTATTCCACTGATTCATTATTCCTGCTGTCAGGAAGTCCTCGAGTAACAACCACAACCGAGGCCCAACATTTCTGTTGCTAAGCAAGACAATCGTTAAATGAGTTTTGCACCATTTTACAAGCTTTCCTGCAACAGTTATTAAGTGAATCGCTATAGTTATATTATGTGAGCAACAACGATTATTAAGTAAACCTGGCTTCATCAGAAGGTCGCAAAAGGGGACCACATGACCCCGAAAAATTGCAACCGTCGTAAATATGAGTCAGTTGCCAAGCATCTGAATTTTGATCACGGCGGTAGGTGTGAAAAATGATCTTAAATCACTTTTTTTGTGTGTGTGCCGCTGTAACTAAACCAATGATCACTAAACCAATGGCTGCAAGTTGATAGCAACGCTCCACATTCAACGCAGGGAGACTCACAGCAAGGCAACGAAACGACAACAGGGCAATGAAACTGGACCACAATATCTCACACCACAGGTTCATAAACTTCCTCGATGCTTTAGAGATCCTGCAAGCCGAACCACACTTCCGGTTTACAGCCCGAATGGGAAGGATAATCTACTTTACAAATCTAATACTTTATTTTTAAAAAAGGGAAAAAAGCTAATGGTTTCTTAGAAACGAACATGCTTTCCCCCCCCCCCCACCAAAGAGTGGAAGATGCTTTTGTGCCCCAGGGGCTGCGTCCGGGGAATGAAACATCGCTCTGTTACTCTGAGAAATGTATTAAATCTTTACACTGTCAGCTTTATTTAAGGCTCTGGTTCTTTTTAATGCTTTTTTCACGTACACCACTGTTCTTTCAGGAAAGGGTAATGACAATGCTAACCTCTTATTGACAAGGAGCACTTCCCAAAGAAAAAGTAGGCAGATTTATGTGTGTGTGTGTGGGGGGGGAGAATTATTAGTATTAAAAAAAAATGGCTTCTCGTTGATCTGACCGCCTCTAGTAACACTGGGCTAAGAACACGGCTCGATACAGGTAGCCCTCGACTTACAACCACAATTGGGCCCAACATTTCTGTTCTTAAGCGAGACATTTGTTTGCCCCATTTTACGACCCTTCTTGCCACACTTGTTACGTGAACCACTGCAGATGGTAAGTGAGAAACACGGCTGTTAAGTGAATCGAGCTTCCCGGGTGATTTTACTGGCCAAAAGGGGATCATATGACCCAGGAACACAGTCACCGTCGTAAGTGTGAACTGGCTGCCAAGCATCTAAATTTTAATCACGTAATTGTGCGGTGGCCTAGAGGTAGAGCTCTCACCTCACAATCAGGTAGAGGCAGATATTTCTCACACTGAAATGGACCATTTGGTCCATGAAACGGACATTGGAGCAGCTATTTTCTTGGCCCCAGTGGGCAGGAGCGCTTTCGATGAACCAGAATGGCATGAGAAAATTGTGAATGAGCTTGGAGCAGTCCGAGTGAGATGTTTTGAGAATTCTTACCATCTGTTTTGATTTATTTGATTTCTATAGCTTTCCACCTCAAGTAATGACTCTGGGGGGGTGTACATCATAAACATAAAAATGAAAAGAGAATTATTTGTAACCCGGGGGTTGAATTGTGAAGTCCTTGAATTTGGCGGTTTTCTTGCAGACGTTTTATTACCCAGTTAGGTAACATCATCAGGGTAGAAGGCAGGGAGGCTTGCAAAAGGGAGGAAAAGAAGGAGAAGTTCTGTGAGGTCTTGGGTCGTCTCTCAGCTTGGATGCTTTCTTGGAGACATTTCACTACCCAACTAGGTTACATTATCCATATTGGAAGGGAGTGGGGTTTGCTCTGTTTATATACAAGTAGTTTCCTTGAAGAGAGCACTGATGAGGGTAGTGAAATGTCTGCAGGAAAACAACGAAGCTCAGAAAACACAACAAACCCACAAACATAACAGTGTTTTTTGCACATCTCTAGAAAGCACTGAGAAAAGTAAAAGGTAGGAATGGCAAGAAAAAAAAACAAGAAAAGCTTTGCAAGCCACAAGGCAGGAGGTGTATTAGATAATATTCAAATTATCTGCATCCTATCCTTTAACATCTAGCAATAAACAGGAACCAATTCTCAAATTAATAAGGGTAATCATCGTTATAAAGAGCCCATACACCAACAATATTTTTTGTAACAAGCTAGCCATTTACAAACCCAGTTTGACATCACTTATGAATTCTAAGTCAGCCATTTGATGTGGGAAGATATTTGGAGCACACAGTAAAGCTGTGAATATTCCTGGTTCCTGGCTTTATTTTAATTTAAAACACTTTGCATTGTTTTCTTGTAGAGAGACATGCAGCGTGGACTTAAATAAAAGGAGAAAAATGGACCCACCTCCCACTAGAATAGATGAATCAGACTGGGCTTAGCATCTCCAATTTCAGCTAGCAAGACAGGTTCTCCCTTCGATCCACAGAACTGGGGTAGAGACCACCCAAACCTTACACAACGGTTTTGGGTTAAGCATTACCTGTTGTTTTGTGTGCAGCTGCCTTTGGGAAGTCTCTTCGGCTGGGAATCGCCTTCAACCGCTTGCAGCCAGGTCAAGAGAAGTCAACTCTGCTAAGTAAGGGCTTTTTCTGCCCCATCAAAAACACACTCCCAAATTTATAGTCCAGGGTTTTTCCTGCCTTAATTACAGAGTGTTTGTACAGCCTTTCCCCTATCTCCTCTGACTCATACAGAGTAGCTTAAAGCACCACAGCCATTTCATTTTGGGGTAAAGTAATGAAATTCAGGCTATCCAGCTTGGTTCACAGGTGGCCCTGGGTTCAATCCCCAAAGGCCCTTAAAGTTTAAAAAAAAAAAAGAAAAAGAGGGAGAGAATATACACACCGGGATGTGGGGTTGGGAAGAAATTATTCTTTAGCCAAAATTTCAAAAGATCAGATGGATAAATGATGTGATCAGGCAAACAGGCAGTTTCTGAAGTGAGACATTTCCACCAGGACGTTACAACAGTTCATTTAACAACCCATTCCAAGTTATGAGCACACCATTCCCTTCTGCGATTTTCTCATAACTCAAGTCAATGGGGAAGCCAGACTAGCATTGGTTAAGCTAGCTTAACCAATGCAATGATTCGAGGCCGTAAAACAGAGCAAACATTCACTTTAACAAAGGTCTCACTTAGCAAGGTAAATTTTGGGCTCAGTTGTGGATGTATCTCGAGGACCACCTGCATTGGAGAAGTTCCAAGTCGTCTTTGACTTGCAGCCATTCGTTTAGTGACTGAAGTTACAGCAGCACTGAAAAAAAAAAAAAAAGGGGGGGGGGGCTTCCAACAGTTTTGACTGTCATAGTATCCCCACGATCACCTGATTAAAATTCAGGCATCGGGGGCACTATTTATGACAGGTGCAGTACACCTTGGGATCTGGTGATTACCATTTGCCACCCTCTCAGCTGGCTTCTGGCAAGCAATGAATGAATGTATCTAATTGGAAATCACTCGAGGAATTGTTGGTTGAAATTGAAATTTTAACCTTGGTTTTTCATGATCAGCTTCGTTTATGACAGAATTGCTGTTTGCTGTGTTTTACTCCAGTTCAAAGGGTTACTAATTTTGATCCATATCAAGATTATTTTTCTCGATAGTTCTTTCCATTTACACTCCGCAATATTGTTTTGTTCCTTACTCTTTCCTCTTTCTTTTTCGTTCTTTTCTTCTGCTGCTTCGCATATTTTTTTAAAAAATTCGAATAAAGCTTTCGGGGGGGGGGGGAAAGGAAGTGCTCTATCTATAAGCGTGTCTTACTAGTAGAAAGTTTCGTTTTACATTAAAGATGTTCCTCTAATCTTTGGGGCAGGAGTACACTTTAAAAAGGAAGAAGATTCCTATTTTGCACGTCTTTTAAAAGGAACGTTATTTAATTCTGCAAAAAGATATACAGAGATAAAAATAAAGATCAATCTGAGCATCTGGAAAATATTGCAGATATTAAAACATTCTGTGTAGTTTCAAAGATGGGTCCTGGGGTAAAGATCAAAGAAACTTTGAAAACTCGACAAACTAATTATTTCGTGGTGGAACAAACACCTGGGTGCAAATACACACAGAGGACTCAGCTACACGACTGTATAGGTAGGCCTCGACTTACAACAGTTCACTTAGTTGCTGTTTGAAGTCACAAGGCCACTGAAAAAAAGGACTTATGGCCGTTTTTCACACTTACAACCATTGGTCACGCGATCAAAATTCGGACGCTTGGTAACTGACTCACATTTACGATGGCGACAGAGTCCCAAGGTCATGCTATTCTCCCTTTGGCAAGCAAAACCCACGGGGAAGCCAGATTCACTGAACAACCTGCGCTACTAACTTAGCAACTGCAGGGATTCAATTAACCATGGAGGCAAGAAAGGTCGTAAAATGGAGTAAAACTTGCTTAACGACTGTCTTGCTTCACAAGGGAAATTTTGGCCTCAGTTGTTCAGGTCGTAAGGCGAGGACGCCCTGTAAAACTTAGTGAACTATCCTTGATTACAATCCGACAGGCAATCCTCGACTCCAGCCACAATCGAGGCCAAAATGCATGCCGCTAAGCGAGACATTTGTTAAATGAGTTTTGTCCCATCTTACTGACATTTCTTGCCACATGCGTTAAGGGAATCACTGTAGTTGTTAAATCAGTAACACGGCTGTTAAGTGAATCCAGCCTGTGTGGGAAATCATCATAAGTCACTTGCGTCAGTGCCGTTGTAACTTCAAACGGACACTAAGTGAACTGTTGTAAGTCAAGGACTACCTATATCCGTGATGGCGAACCTATGGCATGTGTGCCCTCTCGCCAGCTGCTCTTCTGGTTTCTGGCATGCAAGCCAACCGGATGAACTGAAACGGGTAGAGGACATTGTGTGCTCCAACAGAACTTTAAGGCGGATTATGATGTCTGAGAGAGGGATTGAAAGAAACAACGACAAAAAAAACAAACAAACAACCCAGAGAGTTTCAAAAAAAGTACCAGGAAAAAAGTCTTAGCTGGACTATTCAGGTAGTTTTAATTAAAACTAGATTTACATCCAGAGGGCGCTTTGCTTTGTGAACTAAATCCTACCTCAGATGGCTCGATCTGCCTTTTTGTTTCTGACTTTTTCTTTCAAAAATAAAAAATCTTGCATACAGGCAGTCCTCGATTTACAACAACAGTTCCCTTAGTTCAAAGTTAGAAAGGAGGTAACAGAAGACTGTCAAACATGGAATTTATTTCATCAATGGCTGGGGGAAAAATGGGGTAAAGATTAGGAATATAATTTGTGTTGTGATTGTGATTGTTAAGCAAACAAAATAACCCGGACAACACAATGTTTATTAAACACTAAATAAATGTAATAGTAGAAAATTTAAAAAAAAAAAAACAGTTCACAGTGACTAAAGTTACAATGGCACTGAAAAATGTGACTTACGACCGTTTTTCACACTTATGACCTTTGCAGCACCTCCGTAGTCACGTGATCAAATTTCTTGGCAACTGACTCGTATTTATGACGTTCGCAGCGTGCCGGGGGCTACATGATCCCCTTTTGTGATCTTCTGGCCAACAAAGTCCATTGGGAAGGTGGGTTCATTTAACGACCGTGTTACAAACCTTAACAAATGTGGTGATTCGCTCAACAATGGTGGCCAAAACGGTCGTAAAAGGGGGCAAAACTCACTTAACCACCTCGTTAAGCAACGGAAGCATTACTCTCAGTCAATATACTATCTGCATATTGAATTGGATGTTTTCAATGTCTTTCTTTTTTTTACTGGTTCCCTGCTTTTATTATGTTTTTAAACTTTTAATTAGGGCTGCGAGGCGATTGCTGATCTGCGAACATCTAAACGTTTAATCGTACTATATTTACTGAATTGCAAGCTGCCCAGGGTCACTGACCTGGAGATGAATTGAAATAAAACCAAAACCAAATACATAGATAAAACGGAATAGGGGGTTGCTGGCTCTACAAACATTCACTTTGTTTTATAAGAATAAAAATGATTATTAGTCAACCTGTTGAGTTATAGCAGGGGTCTCCAACCTTGGCTCCTGGAAGCCTGGCGGACTTCAACTCCCAGAGTTCCACAGCCAGCAAAGCTGGCTGTGGAATTCTGGGAGTTGAAGTCCGCCAGGCTTCCAGGAGCCAAGGTTGGAGACCCCTGAGTTATAGGCTTTGAAGAAAGGTCAAGGAGAAAGTCAGGAGGGAGGAATCGGATTCACTTAACAATCTACGATTCAGTTAACAAACATCGTGGTTCGCTTAACAACCATGGCAAAAAAAGATCCTAAAATTGACTCACTGAACTTTCACCTTGCTTAGTGACAGGAAGTTCTGCCCCACCCCCCAAATTGTGGTCGTTAAGTGCCGATCTCTGTTGGAGTCGGTCAGCATTTTGGGGGACGAACACGTAAAACAAAATAGCATCAAAATGGCCAGAAAATGGAAGCAAAGATGCGACGATTCTTGCCCCAGAAAATAAGAGGAAGGAGGCTTCTAATGTTACCTGCACTTTTAATATTCCCCCCTTGCTTTCTCTCTCCCTTCTGAGCACTAAAGAAAAAAGGAAAATAAAGAATACCATCCATTCAAGGGAACCGGTTGGACCAGTTTGGCCTGGAAGAAACATTACAGATCTCCACCCTCCTGAAGAAAAGCTAAGTGCAGGAACTTCCTTGCTTTATCAGAGGAATAAAAGACCAATACTCTAAGAACTGATCAATGCTAGGGCTACCTACCTACCTATCCACCCGCCCACCCAATACCACGTTCCCAGGAAAAGGAAAGATATTGGGACCATTAGTTGCGATCCATAAATCACTGGCGTTTCCTGGCTCCTCTTTTCTGTACTATAAAAGAGTAGAGCGGGAGGGGGGAAAAAAAGTGGGGAAGGAAGAGAGAGAAATGGCAGCCAGCAAGCAAAACATGAGAGCCACTTTCAAAGGCCTGGTGGGTAGGAAGGAGGCAGAGCGTGGATTTCCTGTGAATTTTACAGGATGGCAAAAGGTTCATGATCCTGGTTGGAAGCCTCCATCGTTCGGGCCTCTGAGCTCAGGATAGGTTTTACAAGGGTGATCCCAGGACAATGAGATCTAAGCAGAAAGACCTGATTTCTCCCATTTTCCTAACTCTCTCTCTTTTCTTTTTTCTTCCCTTCTTTCCTTTTTTATCCATTTACTTTGTTTCCTTTGACTTCCTCCCTCCCTCCCCATACCTTCCTTTCCTCCCTCTTTTCCCATACCTTCATTTCCTTCCTTCCTTCCTTCCCTTTTTTCATCCATTTACTTCCTTCCCTATTAGTTCCTCTCCTTCTCCTCCCATACTTTCATCTCCTTCCTTCCTTCTTTCCTTCCTTCCTTCCCTTCTTTCCTTTTTCATCCATTTTCTTCCTCTCTTCCTTCCCATACCTTCCTTTCCTCCCTTTTTCCTTTCCTTCCCCTGTCCCTCTCTTCCCATACCTTCCCTCCCTTTTCCTTTTTCATCCATTTACTTCCTATCCTTTTACTTCCTCCCTCCCCATACCTTCCTTTCCTCCCTCTTTCCCATACCTTCATTTCCTTCCTCCCTTCCTTCCCTTTTTTCATCCATTTACTTCCTTCCCCATTAGTTCCTCTCCTTCTCCTCCCATACTTTCATCTCCTTCCTTCCTTCTTTCCTTCCTTCCTTCCCTTCTTTCCTTTTTCATCCATTTTCTTCCTCTCTTCCTTCCCATACCTTCCTTCCCTCCCTTTTTCCTTTCCTTCCCCTGTCCCTCTCTTCCCATACCTTCCCTCCCTTTTCCTTTTTCATCCATTTACTTCCTATCCTTTTACTTCCTCCCTCCCCATACCTTCCTTTCCTCCCTCTTTCCCATACCTTCATTTCCTTCCTCCCTTCCTTCCCTTTTTTCATCCATTTACTTCCTTCCCCATTAGTTCCTCTCCTTCTCCTCCCATGCTTTCATCTCCTTCCTTCCTTCTTTCCTTCCTTCCTTCCCTTCTTTCCTTTTTCATCCATTTTCTTCCTCTCTTCCTTCCCATACCTTCCTTTCCTCCCTTTTTCCTTTCCTTCCCCTGTCCCTCTCTTCCCATACCTTCCCTCCCTTTTCCTTTTTCATCCATTTACTTCCTATCCTTTTACTTCCTCCCTCCCCATACCTTCCTTTCCTCCCTCTTTCCCATACCTTCATTTCCTTCCTCCCTTCCTTCCCTTTTTTCATCCATTTACTTCCTTCCCCATTAGTTCCTCTCCTTCTCCTCCCATACTTTCATCTCCTTCCTTCCTTCTTTCCTTCCTTCCTTCCCTTCTTTCCTTTTTCATCCATTTTCTTCCTCTCTTCCTTCCCATACCTTCCTTTCCTCCCTTTTTCCTTTCCTTCCCCTGTCCCTCTCTTCCCATACCTTCCCTCCCTTTTCCTTTTTCATCCATTTACTTCCTATCCTTTTACTTCCTCCCTCCCCATACCTTCCTTTCCTCCCTCTTTCCCATACCTTCATTTCCTTCCTCCCTTCCTTCCCTTTTTTCATCCATTTACTTCCTTCCCCATTAGTTCCTCTCCTTCTCCTCCCATACTTTCATCTCCTTCCTTCCTTCTTTCCTTCCTTCCTTCCCTTCTTTCCTTTTTCATCCATTTTCTTCCTCTCTTCCTTCCCATACCTTCCTTTCCTCCCTTTTTCCTTTCCTTCCCCTGTCCCTCTCTTCCCATACCTTCCCTCCCTTTTCCTTTTTCATCCATTTGCTTCCTATCCTTTTACTTCCTCCCTCCCCATACCTTCCTTTCCTCCCTCTTTCCCATACCTTCATTTCCTTCCTCCCTTCCTTCCCTTTTTTCATCCATTTACTTCCTTCCCCATTAGTTCCTCTCCTTCTCCTCCCATACTTTCATCTCCTTCCTTCCTTCTTTCCTTCCTTCCTTCCCTTCTTTCCTTTTTCATCCATTTTCTTCCTCTCTTCCTTCCCATACCTTCCTTTCCTCCCTTTTTCCTTTCCTTCCCCTGTCCCTCTCTTCCCATACCTTCCCTCCCTTTTCCTTTTTCATCCATTTACTTCCTATCCTTTTACTTCCTCCCTCCCCATACCTTCCTTTCCTTCCTCCGTTCTTTCCAACTCTCCCTCCCTCCCACTGAAATGGATCAGTCATTTTGTTTAAATCAGAGGTTGAGCATATCACCAACCCTTATCCATAGTATCCTAAGGAGATCTATCACCCAGCTATTTTACCGTATCATATGCATTATTCTCTCTGTGTGTGTGTGTGTGTGTGTGTGTGAGAGAGAGAGAGAGAGAGAGAGAGAGAGAGAGAGAGAGAGAGAGGAGGGAGGGATATTCAAGATGATTCAAAGATCCCGCAAGAAAAAAAAGAAGAGCTTTGCAATAGAGTATTTTGTTGCCCTCTTCCTCCCCAAATTTCACATTTTATAGGAAAATGGAATTGCTGGTGTCATATGCCTTTTCCAGCTCCAACTGGAAGCCCCCACCACACCTCGACTGACCAGAGGAGGTGATGGACCCAAGACCCAAAGGGCAGCCAGATCCCCTCCAAGTGAGGTTTGGAGGGGGAGGTGCAACTGTCAAGAAAAAAGAAAACAGAAAAGGGATCAAATTGGGCTTCTGGGCTGCCCTGCAAGGCTTCGCCGACCATGAAACAGCAGAAGCTGAGATGCCATCAAAAACGTCAGGATAACTGAGCGAGTAAACCAGATGTCCCTCTGGGAACACAAGTTTCCAGTAAAAAGAGAATTTTGTACGGCTGCATTATATAACAGGATTTAAGCAGCGTGTATGTGTAAGTATTTAATCTGGGCAGAAGGAAAAGAGTATAAAATCTCCCCTTCTCATTTTTAAAGAAGCTTGAATCAACAAGTGTGAAACTCACACATAGGAAGAATTTACCCCGGGGGTGGGAAATAGGCGAGACCAAATATTCTGCATGTACAGATAGTCCTTGACTTACAGCTGTCCATTTAGTGATCGAAGTTACAACAGCACTGAAAAGAGACTTACGATCGCTTTTCACACGACCCCTTGCACACCCACGTGATCCAAATTCCGACGCTTGGCAACCGACTCATATTTATGAAAATTTCAGTGTCCTGGGGTGTGTGTCACGTGATCCCCTTTTGCGACCTTCCGACAAATGCAGGAAGCCGGATTCACTTAATAACCAGATTCCTAATTGAACCAATGCAGTGGATTACTCTTATAACAATGGGTGTGTGTGTGTGTGTGTGTGTGTGTGTGACAAGAAAGGAACAGAATTTGCTTAACCACCGTCTTCTTTTAGCAAGGGAAACATTGGGCTCCATGGTGGTCCTTAAGTCGAGGACTAGCTGTGTAGGGAGGGTGGGGGGAACAATGGAATCCCCACAGGTAAAGCTTGGTGGGTGAATGAGAGGAGGGGAAGCCCCCCACTCTCATCAGTCTGTGTGTGTGTGTCTCTGTGTGTGTGTGTGTGTTTTCCTAGGCCTCGACAAATGTAGCTTGAAACAAGCAAAAGGAAAGATTTGGGCTAGGGGCTGGGTGCGGGGAACCTATTTTGTAGCAGTCACGACTACTTGTCAGCCAAATTTAGTTGCTTTCAAGGAGCCAATGAGAATTGCAAACGAGACGAGGGCAAAATGTGGCTTTTAGATAGATGGGGGTGCTTCAAGCCTGCAATTTGGCTTAAAACTGGGAAGGTCAGAAAGTCTGGGACAAACCCCCCCCCCCCCCGTCCCAGATTAACAAGAACAAAAGCTGAATTTGAGATTTTGGGGTGGTGTTTTGTTTTTTTTTGCTTCCCTCCCCCGCCCCGGAATTTTTTCTGTGTGTGTGACTCCCCTAACATAAGGGATGCTAGGGATATATTTAGGATGGTGTTGTACAGGCTTGCATTTGCACGTTAGCCATTCTTTTTAGGCCTCGTTGCTAAGACACATGCTTAGAGGGAGAGGAGAATCCAGGCCTTAAGTTAAGTGCGTGTTCAGACTGAGAAAAAAATAAATAAATGAGGAGGAGGCTGATGGGAGCTGGAAGTGAAAAACTCACGAAGAAGGATGGCAGGAATCGGGCACGGCCAGCCCGGGAAAAAGGAGGACCAGGGGAGGCACAATGGCCGTCTTCCAATATTGGAGGGGCTGCCCCGAAGAAGAGGAGGGAGTCCACCTCTTCTCCAAAGCAATCCTGCAATGGAGGGAAACTAATCAAGCAGAGAAGCAAGCCAGAACTAAGGAGAAACTTTTTAAACGGTGAGAACAATTAAAGCAGTGGAACGATGTGGTGAATGCTTCAACGCTGGATTTTTTATTTTTTATTTTCCCCAAGAGGAGACTGGACAGCTGTTTTGGTCTGAAAGTGTCTCCTGCTTGAGCGGGGGGGTGGGGGTGGGGGGGTGGGACTAGATGACCTCCAAGCCCCCTTCCAATTCTATTCATCGAACCTAGAACTAAGGAGAAATTTCCTAACAATGAGAAGAAGTAACCAGTGGAACGACTTGCCTTCAGACATTGTGGGCGCTCCATCCCTGGAGGCTTTCAAGAAAAGACTGGACAGCCACGTGGTCTAGGTTCTCCCGCTTGTGGACAGGGTTGGACTAGAAGACCTCCAAGGTCCCTTCCAACTCTTGTCATTCTATGTTCTCTGAAGCTAGGGACTTTGGAGAGGAGCTCTGCTCTTAAGCCAGCAAGGACCGGGGTTGAGTCATGGCTGGCCTAATGCCTTAGCATCTCTACCTTCTGTCATCATCATACAGACGCTCAAAAACTAGCATGGATTTAGCAGAGTTATGGCATCCTGGGGTCATGTGATTGCCGTTTGTGACTTCCTCAGACAGCTCCTGACAAGTAGAATCAACAGAGAAGCCGGGTCTGCTTAATGACTCTATGATTCACTTAACAACTACAGCAATTTGCTTAAGCATGGGGAAAATGTCATAAAATTGAGTGCAGCTCCCTTCTCTTTTACCTTGTCTTTTTTCTTTTAAAACCTCCCAACAATTGAGAGTCCAGCAGAGCTTAATAGAGCAAAGACATACCCTTGGCTGCCACTTTTTTGAGTTCTTATTCTCTCACAGGTAATGGCCAATGCTTGGTCTCTGGGTGTATTTAATTCCCCCAATAAAATATTATTATGCACAGGCTTGTCTTTTTCCAAGTGGGATCCCAAAAGCCAGTGCATAAATCCAAATCCTGCTAACATCTTAACGGCCACGAGATAAAACTGTATGAGCAGAGTAGACTGAGAGAATGGTAATAGGAATGGTGGCTGAATGATAAAGAAATCGTGACGGCGTTTATGGCCTTAATGGCCACCCTTTGCTCCCTAGCTTCCTATCTCAAAAAAAATAAAAATAAAAAATCATACAAATTAAATTCTGAACAGCAGAAAAACAGGGAGTCAAAATAGGAGATTAAAGCTTTCTTCCTTTAAAGCAAATGGATCATTTGTAGAGAGAGGCAATTCAGAATCTGATCTTTCATATAAATTGGGGTTTTTTTTCCTGTTTGTTATACGCAACCACCCTGTGAGGTAGATAAGTTTGGGCAGCTTTGATCCCACAACTTAATGCCTGCTGAATGAACAACAACACCCAGAATCTCCATGCTGGCTGGTAATTTGAGGAGTTTCCCTCCCTCTCCAACATCTGGATGAAACACCATCATGAAAAGCATCCTCACGTAATTGTGAGGCTTTGAAGGCCACATAACACAGAAAAGTGATACCCTGCACAAAACCAGTATAATTTTTAATAAGCACGATTTACAAACCTAATATCATTGTAAGATGGGGTTTATGGGTTAGTGTGCTGTAAGACAATGCAAACACAAACTAGGATTTTAATAAAGAAAACCACATCTAAAGCAGGATATGGAAGCAAAAGCTTCAATTAGGATAAATGTTTGGCATACCACTTAAACACCACTGGCATTGACAAATCCACCACCGGTCAATTGCAAAAGGCAGGTCGACTTGGGAACAGCTTACATCCTGAAAAGAAACCTTTAACACCACCAAACATCCACATCTGCCTCTCCCGGGGCCTTGGAAAGGACTCGATTTGTGGATAAAAATGCCAAATCCAGTCTGAACATCTGGCTCACTGCATGACTGACATAGCAACTGAACACCATTGGCATTGGCACATCCACCATTGGTCAATTACAAAAAGGCAGCTCAACTCGGAACAGCTTACATCATTCAAACCTCCATATCTGTCTATCCCAGGTCCTTGGGAAGGATTCAAAAATGCCAAATCCAGTCTGAACATCTGGCCCACTGCATGACTGACATAGCAACTGAACACCATTGGCATTGACACATCCACCGTTGGTCAATTACAAAAAGGCAGCTCAACTCGGAACAGCTTACACCATTCAAACCTCCATATCTGTCTATCCCAGGTCCTTGGGAAGGATTCAAAAATGCCAAATCCAGTCTGAACATCTGGCTGTGCAATGAACCAAAACTTAAAAACTTTTTGATGGTTCATTGATATCAAGCGATGGAGACTAACCTGAATTTCCTGGTTTACTAAGAGTTTTTTTGGACAGCGGAGCGTGATGGAGATTTCCTTTTAACTTAGGGTACACATTTTGAAATCGGGGACTATTTCCATTTGGTAAAATTCTGCAAATTTCAGTTTAGAGGGAGCAGAATCTTAAGAGGTGGGCGGTCAGTATGGCTTGCTTGACATGGTCAAGGTGTAAATATATGCCTCACAGAAAGTGAAACACTTTATGCAGACTGAACTTCAGAGTTAAAGACGAGGTCAAAACCAATCCTGAAAAAAATCCAGATTTTCAACTTCCCATCTCTGGAATCTGCCTTGCAAGGACAAACCAGATCGGATTCGGCTGCCCTTGGGTTAATTAGCCCTTAGTTCAAGGAAGCATTTTTTAGGTTGAGGAAAGATATCAGGAGGAGGACATGACTTTCCAAGTAAAATAAAGAGAAATAGCATCTTGTGGCTGAAAAGCAACACAAATTTGATCCAGCTCTTTTAGGAGGCAAAAAAGTAACTGAAAAAATAAAAAGTATGCAAAATGCAGCTGGATTTTCACCATTTGTGACAGCAGCAAAGGGCCTTGAGTTAAACTGGTACAACTATTGCCACAGGTGGATTTAAGAGTGTGGGAGGGCTTATGAATCAGAAGCATCAAATCTGACTTACAGGTGGTCCCCGACTTACAACAACTTGTTTAGTGACCATTCAAGGTTGGAACAGCACTGGAAAAAAAGTGACTTCTGACAAGCGAAATCAACACTTAACTGAGGTGATGCACTTAAATCACTGCAGCGAGAAAGGTCGTAAAACAGGGCGAAGCTCACTTAACAAGGGCCTCGGTTAGGCACGGAAATTTTGGGCTCCGTTGTGGCCGTAAGTCGAGGACTACTATAATTGGGTCCCCCTCCCTAATATTTCATATCTTCTACTGGGAAACTCAAATGGTGGACAATTCACGGAGTGCTGCCCTCTGAAAGACACACAAAACTCTACAACGATCAGTGAGGGTCACTGGCAGGATAAAGACCCCCCCCTGGTTTTTTAAGCAGGGGAGGGGGGATTTTCACTTGCAGCCACACCTCGCTTTGTCTCCAAAGAACAGGGGTGACCCACCTGGGACAATCCACAAATCAACTGCCCCTCTCACGCAATTCAAGAGAGAGAGAGATTGCGGAAGCTGCGAAGAGCAACCACAAAAACAGGAAGCCGGCGGAGAGGAGAGAGAGAGAAACTTGCATGCAGGGAATGAACAAGGAAAGAATAAGGGTAGGAAGGCAGCTTTTCTGCTCGGCTCTCAGCTAACACTGGGTCTGTGGGCAGCCAAGAAACATGTGTAGGAGGAAAGGCACAATGGATGCATATGGCTTCTCCTTAAAAAGCAGCACCGAGAGGGAGCAACTGTAGGCATTCTCACCTCCAACAATTTACTCAGCTTCCTTGGGAGAAGAAATTCCTGATGGGAACAGATCGCCTCTTCTCACAACCACCTGGAGACCCTTCCTACCTTCCAGGACTCACCAGCTGACTCCCCTTGTCCTGGCTGAATTTATAAATCTCCAGCCTTTTACCAGGCTTGCTTAAAAAGGAAATTGTCATCTGGGGGAGAAGCAGGTTTTGCATGCATCCTGTCATTTGTCCTCCACAGAGTTCAGATGACCACCCGTCATTCCATCCCCAATTCTGTCTTGCAAAGATCACAGTGAAGGAGGCAAGAAATGAGCCGTTGGTTCCTTCTCATCCTGAGCATCCTGTATCCTTGTTTCTCAAGCTTGGGAACTCCCAGAATTCCTCAGTCAAAAGTTCCCAAGCTTGAGAAATACTGTGCTACGCCACTCTATCTCCCCAAATCTTCAAGATCTCAGTTCTACCCACAGGCAAAGAAGAAAGCGAAAAAAAGAGTGGTAAAGGGCATTTAGGACACCACCATTATTTCTATCTCCTTGCATTTTTACCCTTCTAATCTTCTACTTCTCCTTGTCTGCATTCTTTCTTTAAAATGCTTCATTTGAACACAGTGGTAAGGAAAGTTAGCAAAGAGCAATTCATACATGTGTTCACCTCAGTGATTTATATGCTTTTTAATCCAATGATTTGTGAACACATCTGAGAAGCAACAAGTGATAATGCCAAGAAAGATCTGCCTGGGAAGGCCTGGCGCATTAAACCAACAGTGGGTTAACTCTGGTCTGGCTTTGGAACATTATATAAACCCGGCTACTGCCTGTGGTTTGTAAACCATGGTTTATGGTTCAGCACAAGGGTTCACCTAACAAACCCTGGCAAAACAAACTATCCACTTAATTTTGAGCTCTGGCTACTATTACACTCCCTGTCCCACAACTGACAGAACAATAAGGACACAGTGTTTTGTCTAACACTGGTAAGAGGTATGGATTCTTCCTGGAGTAGTATTTCTGATTTCTGAGGTGTGCTATTTACAAAAGGTTACTTCCATTAAAGTAGATCCAGAGCAGGAAATCAGAGTTTCTAGTTGCATCATGCACTGGGATGGTGTCAAACCCACCCTTCGTAAAAATGTACAACTTTTGTATATTAAAAAGGTACCTGCACAGGTGGTGCTTCTGTCCTACTCCATAGTTTTTAGAGGTTCCAACCTTGGATTGAAGGGCCCATTTGCCTTGTTCCAGACAGACTTCGGCTGAATGTTGAAGCCACCTCGATGAGGAATCAACTTAGCTCTAAGAGTGGTTTCACCACCTCACCTTCTATTAACTTCCTGAGCTCTTTATACGGAAGTAGATTCTGTACAGCCTGCCACAGCATCCACCCCGAACCACATGAAAGTAAAATGAACCAATTGCTCAATATAAACCGTATACCAGATGCAAGATTACAGGCATGCATGAACCCAAGTTCCGGGTTTTGGATCCTTTTAGTAATCCATGCAATTCCTTCAGCTGCTTGAACGAGCCAAATAATCCATGAAACATTTACCTTGAAAAGGCAAAGGAGCCTTCCAACACAGGGGTGGGCCCAACCTTGGCAGCTTTTCAGAGAGTTGTGAACTCCAGTTCCCAGAATTCTCCAGCCACCATTCTGGGAGTTGAAATCCACAAGTCTTTTAAAGGTTGGGCACCTTTTTCTATCTGATCACTAAGCACCCTTCTCATGTTTCAGCGTTTAGATCGCATCTCCCACAATCACCATGCCAGGTTGGACCAATAGTTGAAACATAAAGCACAGGGAACAGGTTACCCTGCTTTGGGTTCCAAAAGCTTCCCAGCCTGCTTGCTCCTCTAGAGGGAAAATAAATAAGAGGGGAAGATCTCTAACAGATTACCTTTCACTGCCTCTTCCTTGCATTCAAGAACCTCATGCCTCCTGTCTCTCGGTAGCTGACCAAGGCACCTTGCAAAACCGGGTTTGCTACATCCTAAGCAGGTGTGAGGGCAAAGTCACCCACACAGGCTCCTTCCCTCACTCCCCGGGGAAATCGCTTTATTTACAACCAGTTTCCCCTTCCTTTGAAGGCCACGAAATCATCTTTGGGAAGAGAACCTCATCCAGCCCAAACCTTGGCACAAATCCATTCCTCGGGGGTGTCGAGAGTCCTCCAGATGTTTCACCAGTCTGGCTCTGTGCCTCTCTGAACAGATTTTTTTTTTAAAAAAAACACAGGCAGACATTTTGGAGGGGAAAGACACACTTACCCACCCACCCACCCAAAAGCAGCAGAACCAGTTTAAGAGGGAAAGGAAAGCAACCATCTTCCTTCTTTGGCCTCCGTGTTCGCAAAGGGTTTCTTTTCTGGTGTGGCACAGAGGGAGGAAGCCAAGGAAAGCCTCCCCCCACTCCAAATTCCCAATTCAGGCAGACCAATTCTGAAACCAGTGGTGTGAGGTGGGGGAGGGGGCGGGCAAAGTTACCTCTTGCCCATTTTTCCCTCTGGATCACCCCAAATGCAGCAAAGCCCATTTCTCTGCCTCACTGCAAGCAGCCAGACCGGCCCTTCTTCTCATTGCCCTTTGCCATGGGGGGGGAGGGGAGGAGAATCCCAGCTTCTTCCCCAAATCTTAGAAGAAACAGACCCTCCTCCCCCCCCCCAAAAAAAACCCTTCTCTCCCATCAAGTGCTCCTTCCAGCTCCAGCAACAGGCGATTTGGGGGGAGGGTGTCCCAATACCTTCCCCCCCCCCCAGCATGGCAAGATTAAAGGGAGGAGGCCATTTAAACCTTCCCCCCCCAGCTTAGGTGGGGCAGGAGTTTGAAGCCCCCTCCCCCAGGGGCAACCCAGCTCTTCCCCAGATCTCCAATTCGCTGGGGGGGGACCCCAAAGACCCCCCACCCCACCCAGTCATTGCTCCCAGCCCTACCCCCCCCACCTACACTGTGCCCCCTCCCCTTTCTTTACCTGCTCCAGGTTCTCCGTCACGGTGGGCAGGGGGCTGCGGCCGCTGTTCGACATGGCTCCCCTTGGCAAAGGCCTGAGGGGGGGTCCCCCCAGCTGCTCAGCGCCTTCCCCTCTTCCTGCTCCCAGGCACAGCTGGAAGAGCTCGGGGGTCTTCTTCCTCTTCTTCTCCTCCTCCTCCTCCTCAGGGCGAGGGGGGCGGCCAAGCCACCAGCATGGGGGAAGCGGGGCTCACTGGGCGGTCGGAAGGCACGACCACCGACGCGGCATAAGGCTCCCCTTCTAAACCAGGCTGTGTGCCCGGCTTGCCGGATCACGCGAGGCCGGGGATGAGGCGCTAGAGACCAGGCCGCGTCGGAAGATTAAAAACACCGCTGGGGAAACCCGGCCGTTTAAAGGGCGTCTTGGGCCGGCTGGACGTCGCCAAGCCCTGCCGGGCTTCCTTAGCTGGGCTCCGGCACCGTCTTCCCTCCGCCGCTGCCGGTGCCAGGACGCCACTTGCCGCCCCTCGGATTCACACAGCGGCGGCTCCCAATATGGCCTCCTCAGCCGGGCTTCGGCAACTTCCGCCGAGCTGTCGGAAACAGCCGAGAAGTAGCGGCGTCGGCGACGCTTCCCACGGTTCGCGGAAAAAGCCGAAGAGGCTGGGCGGACGATCTGATTGGCTGAGGGGAAAAAAAAAAAGACGAGAAAGGCGGGTGGGAAAAAATAAAATGAAAGGGAGGGAAGGGGGAGTAGAAAGGGGGGGCGGGGTAAAGGGTTGTACTGCTTTACGATTGGACAGAAAGTCAAGGTGGAAGAAAACGGGAAAATAAATAAATAAAGCACTTCCGGAAATCAATGGGCACGGTATTTTTTTTTTTTAAAGGGAGGGGGGGAAGCGTTCGGTTGTAGTCGGAAATACCCGAACCTTTTTTTTTCTTTCCTACAGACGAAAACAGCCGAACGGGCTCAGAATTTTACGGAAAGAGGCGAAGTGGGTGATGTTTTATTTTCCTGAAGTATCAGCATAAAGATACGTCGATTTTTAAATTCAGATTGCAGATCTGGCCAGGACAAACCTGACTTATTAATAATGATTTATTTAATGCCTGCATCTCTATCTGGAAAATTACCCTGGTTAGCCTCTGTAAAAAGATGGAAAAGATGCCTTTTAATTGAATTTGATGATCCCTTCCGCTGTGAGCTGAATGATTTTTAAGCGCATCTTATTCGGTTTACTGGTATACAACACCAAAGTTAGCCTGCCAAACCCTGCATGACCACTAGAGGGCTGAAGAGTTTGATTCTTTTTTTCGTGGTTTTGTGCTGCCCTCTAGTGGTGCATTCTAGAGCGGATAGGTGTAATTTTCAGCTTTGCACCCATTCATTTCCCAAACAATTTTACAGATTGGCTGCACATTTAATGGCAGGGGTCTTCAAACTTGACAGCTTTAAGGCTTGTGGACTTCGACTCCCAGAATTCCTCCTCCAGTCATGTTAGCTCAGGAATTCTGGGAGTTGAAATCCACAAGTGCATTATGGGAAGAAAAAGAGTCTAGCCAGCCCAGTTAGCAACCAACCAGTGGACTTCCACTCCCAGAATTCCCTTGACCAGATGAACTCTGGCATCTTTAAGATTTGTGGATATTTCTTGTCATCAAATACCAGTGTAATTTCAAATAGTCACTAAATGAACTGTTGTAAGTCAAGGACTACTTGTATTAGATCCCATAGAAACCCATGGAAATTTCCCCACATACTCCACACTAAACCAAAAGTAAATACTTAGGACTGACTGTGATATGGGAATTGGGTCATTGTGTACCCTGGGCACCTTTATCTTGTTGCTTTGTCACCACAATTTGTCACAACCCCAGGAAGAGGGTGCCTAACTAGAAGAGGTGGGCAGGAATTGGGAGCCGTTGCTGTTAAGCTGGCCAAGCATGACAGGTGAAACTAGGTCTGAGCTGATCCCTCAGATTATTATGAAGCCGCCTGGTTTCCAAACAACCAGAATCTGCCTTTCCTTCGCAAATGAGATAAGACATTTTCCTAGTTTCTTATTTAAAACATGTGAGAAAACAAAATAGAACCTGCCTTGCCTTGGAACGGAATGCAGTGGAGTCAAATAAGACTAGATTAAGGATAAGGATAAGAATAGAATAACGTAAGAATACAATAGCATAAGAATAGAGTAGCATAGGAACAGCATAATTAATAAGAATAGAATACAGAAATAGAATAAGAATAGAATAAAATAGGAATAGCACAGAAATAGCATAAGAATTAATAAGAATATAGAATAGAATAAGACTAAATTAAGAATAGAATAGCATAAGAATAGCATAAGGAATAGAATAAATTAACAAGAATAGAATATAGAAATAGAATAGAATAAGACTAAATTAAGAATAGAATAGCATAGGAATAGCATAACAATTAATTAGAATAGAATGTAGTAATAGAATAGAATAAGACTAGATTAAGAATAGAATAATAGAATAGCGTAATAGCATAGGAATAGCATAAGAATTAATAAGAATAGAATAGAACATAGAAATAGAATAGAATATGATAGAATAGAATAGATTAAGAATAGTATAAAACAAAAATGGCATAAGAATTAATAACAGAATAGAATAGTAAAATATAGAATAGAATACGGTAGAATATAGAATAGAATAGAAACTTCATCACTTTAAATGTACACTGATCAGCATACCTTAAAATGAAATTTTATTGCATTCAGCTCACAAAGGATAACCATTATACATATACCCACATGCACAATTGCACACACAGACTTGACACAGAGAAACATCACAGTCTAGTTCGGATGCATACATGTACATGGTGAGAAAAACGAATCCTGTGGGTTTATAAGACAGATGGCCTAAGGAACAAAGCTGTTACAGAATCTAGTAGTCCTGCTATAGATATTTGACTGTATGTATGTATGTATATGTGTGTATATGTGTATGTGTATCCATAACTATATCTATGTACGGTATTCAGCTTTGTTTGGGTATTTTCCCACGTCATTGTAGTTGTGATTTTAAAGTTGTAGCAACGTTTCGGCAGAATTTCATTTGCCATCATCAGGCTTCTGTACTGACAGACGAACACAATATAGAAGCCTGATGATGGCAGATGAGATTCTGCCGAAACGTTGCTACAACTTTAAAAGCACAACTATAATGACGTGGGAAAATACCCAAACAAAGCTGAATACCATGGATATAGATATAGATATATAGAGAGATTTCTTCTTCAGAAATAGAGAATTCTTGCGCTGATCCTTTCAAATCAACCTTGTAAATTATCTTGGGGATTAACCAATTTTTAGTCCAGGATGTTGGCTGGCTACAATGGCCCTGAAAAAAAGTGACTGATGGCCAGTCCTCACCTCTACAACCATGCAGTATCCCAACAGTCACATGATCAAAATGCAGCCACTTGGCACCATTATACAGGTAGTCCTCGACTTACAACAGTTTTAGTGACCGTTCAGAGTTGCAATGGAAAGAGAGACTTATGAGCAGTTTTCACACTTATGACTGTTGCAGCATCGCCATGGTCATGTGATCAGAATTCGGACACTTGGCAACCGACTTGTATTTATGACCGTCTCAGGGTCACATGATCCCCTTTTTTTGCAACCCTTTGATGAGCAAAATCAATGGGGTAAGAGAGGATTCACTTAACAACCATGTAACTAATTGAATAACGCTATAAGGATTCACTTAACACCTGTGGCAAGAAAGGTCGCACAAGGGGTCCAACTCACCTAACAAATGTCTCGCTTGGCAACATAAATCTAGGGCTCCATTGTGGTCATAAGTCGAGGACTACCTGCATTTCCCTATTTTCCCTCTTGAAGTTGCAGTTCCACATCGAGCCACCAGGGGCGTTCCTCTTAAATTCCATTATATGGCCCTATTTTACTCATTGAGCCTTTAGCTGTATTGCAGGTTCAGTGGGTTAAATAAGGCAACATGTAATCTCTAGGAATTTTCCATATTGTGATCGCAATACCAGATTCAGCCACCAGAGAGCAATATTTCTTCTACTGTAGTAGATTCCATTGTACAGCTGTTGCTTTGTTTTCCCCATAGAGGCTGCAATTTCTCACTGTGCCATCAGGTGGTGGTATCTCCTATACAAATCATTATAACTGTTTAACAATAAAACCATATTGGAAAGGATCTTAGAGGTTTCTAGTCCAACCCAATCCAGCCCAAGCAGGGGAGACCCTATACTATTCTAAATAATTACTCTCCAGTCTCTTCTTAAAAACTTCCAGTATTGGATCGCCGAAGTTCCACTGAATAATTGTTCTCGCTGTCAGGAAATACAGTATATTGTCCTATGTTCCATCTTGATTTTGCAATACCTCATTCAGCCACAAGGGGCAAAATTCAGGCTTCCAAAGCACGCTGGGTGTTGTTCATCATCAAATGATCCAAGTTCCTAGTTCTCATTGGCGTCTTTCACGCAAGACTTGGAAAGCAAGAGATGCACTTTAGCAGACTGGTTGGCAAAATGAGATAATTTCCATTTTACTCTTTTGAAAGGGAGCAGGTGATGCTCAGAATTTCCATCAAGTTAATTAATGACCTCTCTACCCCGTCTGTCTAAATATAGCAATCTTGATGCATAAGGAAAATGAAACTCATAATTTGGCAAGAAAATTCCTTAGGAGCAATGAAAAAAAAAAAAAAACACCACAGAATGCTGGAAACTGAACCAACAATTATACACAAAGCTGCCCAGTGAAAAATACAAAGAGAGAGAAAAAGGAGAGAAAAAGGAAGAATGAGCAAGAATAAGAGAAAGAAAAATGAATGAGAAAAACAAATGAGAGAAGAGAAAGAACGAGAGAGAAAAAATAATATGAAAGAGAGAATAAGAGAGAGAAATAAGAAATGAGAAAGAATAAGAGAGAGAATGGGACAGAGGAAAAAGAATGAGAGTATAAGAGAGAGAATGAAAGAGAATAAGAAAGGGGAAGAATGAGAGAAAAAGTCAGAAAGAGACAGAATGTAATCGAGAACGAGAGAAAGAAAAAAAATGAGAGAGAAAGAACGATCTCTTGGGTCTCTAACAAGGTTACGGAAGGCCTAATAATAAAAGAATAATTCTTGATATACCATATTTCGAAAACGCCTCTCATTTTTTTCTAAAATGATTTTTTTTTTAATTGTTCATTCCATCTTTTTTTCTCTCTGGGAGTTACTGATGGAGACACAAAAGCTTGAAGAAATCTGTCCAAATAAATAAAAAGGAAGATTTACAACTGGGGTGAAAGGAGAGGGCTCCCATTGGCCAGAAATGACATCATGGTTTCATTCCTCCCCCTTGGGGGGCCAAGAAGCTGAAGGGGGGGGGACTTCTTATGTGTGTGCCGAGATAGGCCAGCTGGGATGAATCCACAAGGGAGATGCTGGCTCAAAGATGCTTAATGCAAAAAAATATGTTGTTGTGTGCTTTTGAGAGCCTGAAAATATGACAACAACAACAACAAACAAACAACACCTAGTTAACCCATAGCAACAAGCTGTGCTTTCATACAGGGGGAGTTTAATCTTTCAAGCAAGGTTAAAACTTATGAAGAACGGTAGCTGGGTCGTCTAGAGAAAAGAAGGACCAAGGGGGTGGGGGTGATAGCAGTCTTCCAATATCTGAAGGGCTGCCCCCAAAGAAGAGGGAGTCAAGCTACTCTCCAAAGCCCCAGAAGGCAGGACAAGGAAGCAACGGATGGAAAATGATCAAGGAGAGAAGCAAGCGGGAATTAAAGGAGAAATTTCCTTCCAGGGAGGACAATTAACCAGTGGAACATCTCACCACCAGAAGCTGTGGGTGCTCAAACATTGAAGGTTTTTAAGAAGAGATTGGACAGCCATTTGTCTGAAATAGGGTCTCATGCCCGAGTAAGGGGGTTCGACTAGAAGACCTCCAAGGTCCTTTTCAACTCTTATATTCCTTCCTTCCTTCTTTCCTTTTTTCCTTCCTTCCCTCCCTTCTTCCCTTCCTTCCTTCCTTCCTTCCCTTCCCTTCCCTTCTAAAAAGCAGCTTTTACAGAAGAGATTAGGCAACCCTTTGTCTGAAGTGGTTTCCTACTCAAATAAGGGGGTTGGACTAGAAGACCTCCAAAATCCCTTCCAGCTCTGATAAGTCTATATTCTAACACTTGTTTTCATCAGGATAGCTTTCCTCCCTGTTGATTAGGGAGGGAAAGTGAAACCACAATTGGTTGGATGAACAACCTCCTTCCTGAAACTGCGGGGAGGAACCGAAAGGGCTCATTCATCCCACAGAGTAAGCCCTATCGAGGTTTCATCGATCTGTTTCAGCTTTGTGGACTTAACCGTGAAAAACACCCTGGATTAGGATAACGTATTTATCTAGGCCTGCCTTATTCCCACGATGCTTGTCACACTTTCAGGCCCACGGAAAGCTCTGAACACACAACAGCTCGAGTTTCATAAGGCATCATGGTAGACTACTGCGTACTATGGAGGCTCCATTCCTTAATTCCCTTTGCTTCCGGAGGTCAATGCCCGGTGAAATTTTTGCACCTTCCCAACCAAGCGTCATTAATACAGGTAGTCCTCGAATTACAACAATTCATTTAGAGACCATTCGAAGTTATAACGCCGCTGAACAGGAGAATATTTGAAAAGGAGAATATTTGAAGCTCAGGGTTGAATCAGGGTTAGGAGCATTTTTCACTCGTACGACCGTCACAGCAACTGTTGTAGATATGAGTCCGTTGCCAAGTGTTTGAATTTTGATCGCATGGCAACGGACTCATATCTACAACGGTTGCAATGTTCCCCCTTTTACGACCTTCTGACAAGCCAAGTCAATGAGGGGAGCCAGATTCACTTAACAACTGTATTACTAATTTAATAACTGCAAGGTCATAAAATGGGATGAAGCTCACTTAACAAATTCCTCACTTAGCCAACAGAGATTTCAGGCTCCGTGGTGGTTGTAAAGTTGGGGACCACCTGTAGCCTAGACGCAAAGTTGGAAGCATTTATCTCCTATCTCACACTTCACCCATGCATTAAATTAAATTTCTGGATCTCCTTTTTGCTGCATTCTATATCCGTATATAAATAAAAACTTTGATTTATCCTTGATGGTGTGGAATGTGCCTCTACGATGAGGGTCTGTTTCAAAACCATTCAGCACCAATAAGCCATGTTATCCAGTCCACAAACAACAAACCCTGATCAAGGCGAAAGGCGCAAAATTCAATCAGGAGTTCTTAAAAGCGAGTGTGATGACCCAGAGCGTGGCACAAAAGGAACAAAGCCACAAAAGTAGGTAAAGTCCCTATAATTCCTCCAACTTGGCCCACAATGTTCAGTTGTCATCGGCTGGAGAAAAAAAACTCTCCCAAGAACAGTTTTTAAAGGGAAGAAATTTAGTTTGAACTCAAAGTACATATAAATTATAAATAAAAACCAACACAAACTACATTGCAGCAATTAATGAGACAGGGCAGGATAAGGGATTGAAGACATCAAAAGATAATGAAATACACATAGTTGGGAGGAACTCAGATAAGACCAGAGGTGGGATTCTACCAGTTCACACCTATTTGCTAGAACCAGTTATTAACATTCTAAACAGTTCAGAGAACCGGTTGTTAGAAGAAATTACTGGGCTAATCCTGTAAGGAAGGCAGGAAGGAAACATTCTGGTGTTGCTTACAGAAACTGCCTCTCCGTTAACCCTTATTACATTATTGGCAGGACTAGACTTCCTGTCTCAGGAACTTCTCTGGAGTTTTCTTTCCCCTCCTTTGCTGGTACTTTGCTTGTATGGAGGGGCCATTCCAAGTTACAATGGCAAGGAAAAAAGTGACTTGTGACCATTTTTCACACTTACGACTGTTGCAGCATCCCGACAGTCATGAGAGACCAGGCGAGGAGACGCGTGCCTTAATGTGAGTGATATTGAGTTGGCCACATCCAGCCAATAACATGACCACCAAGCCATGTCCACCCAGTCACATGACCACCAAGCCACGCCCACCACCTAAGCCATGTCCACAGAACCGGTTGTAAAAAAAAATGTGAATCCCACCCCTGGATAGGACTTGACAAACCAGAATAATTTCACGCTTTGCTTCCAGCAACTTTGCAGTGCGCAGTTTGCCCTTTTAAATTGTCTTCCCAGCTGCAGGCAATGAAGGGGATCAGGGCCCTTTCCTTCCCCGTAAACCACACAACTCACGTTGCTCCCTTCTCCATTCCTCCCTGCATGCCCTAGGATGAAGACGGGGTGGGCCTGGGTCTTCCTCTGAATGCCCAACCGGACTGTGCCCTTCCCATTTCCTCCACAGCCCCCGAAGCCATACTCCCACTCCCTGTTTGACCTCCCACTCGGAATCAGATTCCAACTGGGGCGTGACAGCGAGCCAGGAAACCCAACCATGGCCAAATGGATTTCCAATGGATTTTTCGCTTTACAAAGAAACACAATTCCAACAAAAACGAGAGAAGGCTGGCATCCGAAGGAGATTTTGCATTTTAATCCACTCCCAAAATCTATTCGGCACCCAAGGGTGTTTGCGTATCTCAAGGTAAACAAACACCCCTGGATGTGGTTGGGCAGGTTTTTGTGCAGTAAGGAGATTATTAAAAGACAAAACCCGCACTGCTGGGAGGCACCCAGCTCCTCCTTCCTGGGGGGGGGGGGAGGCTATTGGGAGCGTGTGAAAAGGAGGAGATTACGTTGGTTGGAGATCGATTGATCCCACGGGGGGGGGGGGTGAGATCACTCATCCGCAGGAACTTTCTGGGAAGCTTCCAGGCAGAGACAGCGCCAATTTTAGAGCGGTTCTGCATAAACAGGCAGGTGTAAACATCTTCCTTCGGATACCTGCATGAGAAAGAAGAAAGGGGACAGGAACAAGGATGTAGATGGTGCTGGAAGCTGGCAGACCCCAGACACTTGAGGCCAGGAGCAGGAAATATTGGGGAGGTTCCAGCGTGGGTGAAAAGAGTTGTCCCGTTCTTTTTGGGGGGATGATGAATGAGGACATTAAACCTGCTGTGTTTTGGTTAATCCAGCCGTGATGGCTACCTGTTTTAAAAACAAGGGGTATAGAGACAGGAGGGAAGGGCTGACAAGTTTTGGAGGCCGGATGTCCGGCAGATGGCTGCCTTCACATTCAAGCCAAAATCTGGGAGAAGAAAACCACAATTTCCATGGTTAGAATGGTACAAGGTGGATAGATGTAGGATGCTGCATCCCGCAATGGCTTGCCCAGTTCCAGTGGGACCAGGAGGGGCTGGAACAATATAGAAAAGTTTGGGGGAAGGAAGGAAACAAAAGAGAGAGGAAGGAAAGAAGGGGAAGGGAAGAGGGAGGAAGGAAGGAAAGAAGGGGAAGGGAAGAGGGAGGGAGGGAAGAAGGAAGGGAAAGAGAAGAAGAAGGAAAAAGGAAGAGGGAAAAAGGAAGGGAAGGAAAGAAGGAAAAGAGAAGAGGGATGGAGGAAGGAAGGAAAAGAAAGAAAAAAGAAAGAATTGGAAAGAAAGAGAGGGAGGAAAGAAGAAAGGGAAAGAGAGGAGGAAGGAAAGAGGGAGAAAGGGATAGAGGAAGGGAGAGAAAAAAGAAGGAAAAGAAAAAGAGGGACAAAAGGATGGAGGAAGGAAGAAAAAGGAAGGAAGAAATGGAAGGAAAGAGGGAGGGAGGAAGGGAAAGAGAGGATGGAAAGAAAGAAGGAAAAGAGAAGAGGGAGGGAGAGAGGGAAGAAAGGAGAGATGGAGGAAGGAAGGAAGGAAGGAAGGAAGGAAGGAAGGAAGGAAGGAAGGAAGGAAGGAAGGAAGGAAAGAATAGGGGGGAAAAGGAAAACAGGGCTTGGGGTTTTTTTTCCTGCGAGAGTCAGATTGACAAACCAATTCACTGGTCAGACCAGAGAAACGACTTCTTCTTCCTGCAACATGCAATTAAATGATGGAATTTGTAGTCACAGGATGTGGGAGAGGCTAGCGGTAGTGCGATGGGTTTCAGAAAAAGGATTACCAAACCAGTTCACGCGGCGCCAAGTTTTGCCCTGACCAGAGCTGGTCTACCGTTTGTGTGTGTGTGTATATGTGTGTGTGGAGCTTCCAAGGTCTGGGGCAGTCTACCTGAGGGCAGCCCTTCTTGTCCCCCTGCCGCTTGGCCTCTGCTCCAGGGTTGGGCCCGCATTAGCATCTCTAGCTAAATGGCAAAAGGCCGTTTTGGCTAACCCAGATTCTCAGCACCAGGCTGCCAAGGGTGAGCATACAGGGCCGGGCAGAGAGCAGTGTGTGTGAGAGAGAGAGACGAGTGCATGACACATGCCCAGGATGACACATGGGCACACCATTCCAGTGACCAATGTATAGACTCACCCCTGTTGTGGGCAGCCGGGAGTTGAGTCACACAGAAAATTTGGGTCCGAGGTTGAGCAAATGCAAAAATCCCCTCCCCCCCCAGCCCAGCCTCAGACAAAAGAAAAAACAGAGATGGGTGGGGGGATTTTCAAAGAAAACACCATCACACAATGTGTGTGTGTGTGTACATTTCCCCTATTTCTCCATTTTTTTCCTCTCTCTCTCTCTGGTGGCATCTAAATATTTCAGTTTGATCGTCCTGCAAGCTGTCAAAATGCAGCCGTTTTTACCACCTTTTGGCTGTTTGAAGTTACAGGCAAAAAATGCGGGTGAGATTCACCTAAGCAGCCCGACCCGTTTTAGCCACGGAAATCCTGGTTCCTCTTACAGTCCTAAGTCGAGGACTATCGGGGTCCACCTGTGCAACCTGAGGCAGGTGTTGTGCAAAAATAGGGCAAGTGGCATCTGTTCATCTTTTGCACTATTAGTTGATAATTTGCAAGGATTGCCTTTGAGGGATTATCATTAATATTGAATTAAATATCAAATTAATATTGAAATAAATACATTAATATTGAATTAAATGCCACATTAATATTGAAAATAAACATCAAATTAATATTAAGATATCTACCGTCTTTCTCACAAAATAAGGCCGGGCCTTATTTTCTTTTTGACCCCTGAAAAAAATGGCTAGGCCGTCTTTTCGGGGGTGACTTAATTTCCTCCCCCACCTAGAGCGGCCCAGACGCACGTACTTCGCCCCGAGGCCGCTTCTACCGGCCGATCAAAGTGGCTGGTAGACTGCATTTGGGGAGCATCCATCGCCCGAAAGAGACTGCCCTAAAGGCGAGGGGACACGGGCAGCCACGCCTCGCCCCGAAGCGGCTGGGGACTCTGCCTTTGGGGAGCTTCTATCGGCTCTCGGGGTATTCTAGCCTGGGCTACCTGCAGGGCCCTCCTAAG
Organism: Hydrophis major; assembly: GCA_033807585.1. Lineage (NCBI taxonomy): Eukaryota > Metazoa > Chordata > Lepidosauria > Squamata > Elapidae > Hydrophis > Hydrophis major. The sequence continues at coordinate 101,411,187 of CM066333.1, read as the reverse complement.
GGCAAGTTTTTTCCCCCTCCCCACCCCGTCCTTCCCCCCCATTTCTCTTCCCCTCGTGTCGGTCTAACAAACGATGTGAGAAATGGCAGGGAAACGCATGGTTTGAATAGGCCTAAATTTTGGGAGCGGGGCCTAATTTCACCTCGTGCCTAGAAATCATGCTGGGCCTTCCCATTGGGGGAGGCCGTATTGTTGGAGAAACATGGTAATTGTTGCTTAAAAAATAGGGCAAGTAAGTACCACATTTGCTCACAAGACACCGAGACACTGCCTCCATCATAAATATGAGTCAGTTACCAAGTGTCTGAATTCTAATCACGTGGCCATAGGGATACTGCAGTGGTCGTAAGTCTGAAAAAGGGTCATAACCTTGATTCAACCCTGAGCTACAAATATTCCCCTTTAAGTGGCTCTAAATTGTTTTTTTTCCCTGTGCCATTATATCATTTATAATGATTACCTTTGATGATTATTATTAATATTGAACTAAATATCAACTTTATTCATAAAACGCATTGGCCATCCATCTTGGACCCAGATTACTGAGGACAATATACGGACTCTGTAAACCGCTTATTAGAGTGGGCTGTAAAAGACTGTGAAGCGGGATACAAGTCTAAGGGCTGTTGCTATCTTACCACAGAATGAACTATCAAATTAACAGTATTAAATATGAAATTAATATGAAATTAAATATCAAATTAAATCAGTTAATTATTACCTGGCATCAACGACCATCACTGCCTTGAGTTAAAGATCAAAAGGCAGGATGGACGGATGGATTTACCAACCCAATTTATATGGCTTTTAATAAAATACGATACCATCTAAAAGATGAATAGAGTAGAATACAGAATAGAATAGAATGTAGAATATAAAGAATAAAATAGAATAGAATGTAGAATAGAAAGAATAGAATAAATAACATATAGAAGAGTTGGAAGGGACCTTTTAGGTCATCTAGTCCAACCCCCGCCTAACCAGGAGACTGTACACCATTTCTGAGTTGTCTCTTCTTGAAGGCTTCCAGGGATGAAGCTCCCACCACTTCTGAAGGCAACTTCTGTCCCATCAAGTAGAACGATGTTCTCACTGTCAGGATTTCGAGGTTGCATCAATCAGAATAGAGCTGGAAGGGACCTTGTAGGTCATCTAGTCCAGAGGTCTCCGACCTTGGTAACTTTTAAGACTTGTGGACTTCAACTTCTAGAATTCCTCAGGCAACTTTGCTGGCTGAGGAATTCTGGGAGTTGAAATCCACAAGTCTTAAAGTTGCCAAGGTTGGAGACCCCTGGTCTAGTCCAACCCCCGCCCCACACCATTTCTGACAGATGTCAGTCCAGTCTCTTCTTGAAAGCTTCCAGGGATGAAGCTCCCACAACTTCTGAAGGCAATTTCTGTTCCGTGGGTATAATAATAATAATAATAATAATAATAATAATAATAATAATAATAATAATAATAATAATAATAATAATAGCAACAGCAACAATAACAGCAACGGCAAAAGCAATAACAACAATAATAACAGCAACAGCAACAATAATAAAATAAATAGAATTTAAAAACAAACAAACCCGAATAATAATATTAATTGGGGGGGAAGAATTAAGAGGCTGTAATAATGAGTGCATTGCACTCCACCTTTCTCTGGGTGCATCCTGGAAAAATGCACGGCGTGGGACCCCCAGCCCACCCCCCCCTTGCAAACGTGCCCCCCCCCGTTTGCCAAGGGGGTCTCCCCTTGCCGCCTGCGTCCCAGTGAATGGACCCACCTGCCGGGTCACGTGCCGCCCCGTGACGTCACCCTTCCCCGGGAGAGCCGGGCCGGCTTCTGATTGGCGGACGATGAGGTCACCCTGCCAGCAGCGGCTCCAACTCTCCCCCCCCCATCCGCGCCTGCCCTGCTTTCCCCAGCCGGAGCCTCGCGCCCGCCCCGAGCAGAGGAGGAAAAGGGGGGGGGGAGAAGAAAAAACAACAACACAACACAACACAACTTCGCAACCAGACGGGAGGGAGAGGGGGGGGAGATCCCCGCGTTTGCAAAGCAGCCTGCCAAAAGGAGGGATCCGGAGCCCGGGACCCATCCGGGATCGAGCGATCCTCACCGCCTTTATGATTTTCGGCTGGAGGATGTGATGCAGGTGAGTGCAAAAACACCTGGGAGGGGGGCCCCCGCCGTTGCGCTGACACAATTTGTGTTGTTGTGCGGTGCATGGGAGAAACTGGACCCTGGGGTGGGGTGGGCTGGGGGGCAGGAAGAGCAACGGGGATATCTAACGGTGGAAACTGCCCCCTCCCCAACAAACGCCCCTAATACCCCCACGCGTGCACCGATTTGGGAGCCGAAGGCGAATTGCATCCCCCTGGGTGGGTTTTGTTTTGTTTTCGTATTAAGTGGGGGGGAGAAAGAGAATAGAAAGGGGGGGGGTCCCATTGCCCTATTTGGGTGGGTGGGTGCAGAGGGGGGGCGGGTGTCTTCCAGGCCTGCACCCCGCAGCCACAAAGGTAACCCGGGCAGAGGAAGGTGAGAGGGGAGTGCAGGATTGGGCGTACGGGGTGGGAAGGGGACGAAGAGAGGAAAGCTGCGTGGGTGAATTGTGGTGGCTGTCTTGGTTGTTGTGACAGGTCCTCTTCCCCGGGGGGTGCGTGGGAGACGGAAGAGGGAGGGGGGGCAAAAGGCTCGGAGGATTTTGGGGAGGGGCTGGTGGGGTTTCTGTTTTGCATTCTAGCTTTGAAGCCTGGAGGTTTTCAAGCAAGGAGCCTCATGACTTATGACACCAGGGGTTATTTTTAAGCCGGTGATGCCACACAGGGTTGGTTGCAAAGGTGACTGTTCCTGTGTGTGTGTTTGTGTAGGTGTGTTGGGGTTGGCATGTCTGTGTGTGCATCCACAGGCAGGGGATTGGCATCAAAGAAAGAGGTTGGGTAAAACAAAGGAAACCCGGTGGCTGAGCTTCACATTGTTATTATTATTATTTAATTAAATTTTTAATTCGGTGCAGGGATTTTTAATTAGATGTGTGTGTGTGTGGGGGGGGAAAGTGTGTTCAAAGACAACAACCCACCTCCTCCTTCAAAAGGACAAGGTTCTGGGTGCAAAGGTGAGACAGAAATTAAATAAGTTATCAGCTTCTCTGTTTCATTTCTTTACGCTTTAACAATTCAAGAGTTGCACAATATTTGTAGATTAGATGACACAAGAGAGGGTGTGTGTGTGATGTAGACACACTTGGGGTGTTGAAGCTGTGTAGATGATGCTTTAGAAGGGACACACCTGTAGATTGAATGGGGGGGGTAGGCAATTTGTTATGTTTTTTTTTGTTTTATATGCTGCTTTTGCAGAAAAATGGGACTCCTCAGGGAGTTTGGGTCAAAGCTGTTGAAACTAAGTTGTTGTTTTTAAGTGACTGGGTTGAGCTATCCATTGCCAAGGAGGGTTCTCCTAGCTTCAGTTTTTTCACCTGCGTAATGGGTATCGCATTGTTGATGATGCTTGACTTGCGACAAAATCTCCGGGGATTTAGATTGGAGATTTTCAAAAGCTCTGCCAAGGGATTCTGGGAGTTGAACTTGAGGCTTCGCTTATGTAAAGCAGGAACTCTTTTTGCTTTTCTGATAAGCTGGTTTGTTGAAACCCTGCTGGGTTGTGTCTTTTTTCACAATTAGATGTGTGTCTTTGCATCCCATCTCAGATTTGATTGTAGCGTCCTCAATCTATAGCAGTATTTCCCAACCTTGGCAGGTTTAAGAGGGGTGGACTTCAACTCCCAGAATCCCCCATTGAGCAGGCTTTAGTATGGGTGGACCAACTCCCAGAATGCCCCATTCAGCAGGCTTTAATATGGGTGGACTTCAACTCCCAGAATGCCCCAGCCATGATGCTTTCATATCTTACTTCCCGCATCGAAGTTTGCAATCTTGGTGGGCATGTGTGATGTCATCACAGGGGGAGCCTCATTTTGGCATCACTGTGATTTTTTGGAGGCAAACTGGCTTATTAAGATGGGCCACGTCCTTTGGAGGATGTTTTTACTGGCTGTTCCGACTTCTTCCTCTGGGCAAAGCAGCACAAATAAACCCGCTGATTTCTAACAAGCCAACTTCAGAGGCTCTGCTCTGATTGGCGAACACCAGGGCTTGTCTCCATGGCACACACTCCGTGAAGATGCCGTGGCTGGAGGCCCATCGTTGGCCAACCCAGAGGGCTAAGAAGTGGCCAAAGAGACATGTGGGACTGAGTTCCTATCTATCACCCACCAAGTCAGGGTGGAGAAATGCCCGCACCGATCTTTCATCCTTGGCAGTTGGAGATCTTAAAGCCAGTTTTCCTCAAAATTGACAACTTTAGAAATGGGAGGACTTCAACTCCCAACAACACTGATCTGAAAGCATGCAGACTGGGGGATTCTGGGAGTTGAAGTCCACCCCTCTTAAAGCAGGCTGGCTGGGGGATTCTGGGAGTTGAAGCCCACTCCTCTTAAATCATACTGACTGGGGGATTCTGGGAGTTGAAGCCCACTCCTCTTAAATCATGTTGTCTGGGGGATTTGGGGAATTGAAGTCCACCCCTGTTAAATCATACTGGCTGGGGGATTCTGGGAGTTGAAGTGCACTCCTCTTAAATCATGTTGTCTGGGGGATTCTGGGAGTTGAAGCCCACCCATGTTAAATCATGTTGTCTGGGGGATTCTGGGAGTTGAAGCCCACCCATGTTAAAGCTGCTGAGGCTGAGAAACCTTGTCCTGCCAAGAGACAGATTCCCATCCCATTTTTCTTTTTCTTCAGTCCTGGGAAATCTTTAGCTCTTTCTTCACCCCTGGCTCTTTCTTCGCTGCCTATCTCTTCCTCCTTGCCCCCACCTGCTTCCCCCCCCCCCCACAAGAAAGTTGCCCAGCATCTCCTGGGCCAAACGGTGAGCTCATCCCAGGGTGAAATCCAAGAAGCCCCCATGTTCTCATCGCCATGCCAGCCTCTGAGCTCAGGTTGGTATTTTTAGAGACATTGTCCAACTTTCTCTCGCTGAAAGGAAGGGAAAGTGCCTTAAGGGGACCTAGCAGGCTGTCGGACAGGTCAAAAAGGTAAGCTCTGGAGAGGGAAAATGCCCGCATGTGCCCATGTGTGTGTGTGTGTGTCTACATGTTTTGTGTGAGCAAAGCCCGTCTTTAAACAATCTTCTTATTCAACAAGTCTGCACCGAAGTGTGTCAAAACATGCATGCAAAGAACCTGCCTTGCTTTGCACAGATTCACCAGGAAGGAGCTGCAAACAGACCCCGAAGCAGTAGGAGCTGTTTTTCACACACACACACAAAAACCTCCCCGCAATCTCTCCACACCCCTGCGAGGTAGGCCACAGAGATTCAGGGCTGAGCCGGGGAATGGGATGGGATCGACCGATGGACTTGAACGTGGCTTTGTGCAAACGCAACATTCACCTAAATGCACGTCCCAGCAGGGATTCTCTGCCAGAGGGTTTGTACACCTGTGGATCTACTCATGGACAAAGGTTGCATTGTGCTGGTTGTGTGTGTGTGTGTGTGTGTGTGCATGTGAAAAGCAGACTTGTTGGGCATTGGTCATTCGTGCCAGTTGGTGGGACTGGAGCAGAAAGCAGCATGCCAAGGAATTTATATGGTCGATTTGAGGGTGCAACTGTTCCATTTGGGGTTGGGGATTACTTTGATGAATTGGGATTAGTCAGCAGGAAGTTATAAGCAAAATACAGGTCATTCTCAATTTATAAGTTTGTTTTTAGTGATCGTTTGAAGTGCACTGAAAAAAGGGACTTAAGTTACCCTTAAGACAGAATGTTACCCTTTTTCACACTTACGACTGTTGCAGCCTCCCCCTGGTCACCTGATAAAAATTAACATGCTTGGCCACTGACTCTTACTTACGATGGTTTTCAGTGTCCTGGGGTCACGTGATCCCCTTTGGCGACCTTTTGACAAGCCAAAGTCAACGGGCAAGCCAGTCTCACTTAGTAACCGTGTGACTAAATTGCAATGATTCACTGAACAACGGTGGCAAGAAAGTTTGGGGAGAAATGGGGCAAAAACTCACTTAGCAAATGTTTCCCTTAACAGCAGAAATGTGTGATCGTAGCATGAGGACCAGCTGTAGATCCCTGGCCAAAAATCTGGATTGCAATTCGAATTAGGGCGTGTGCCTGTGTTTTGTTGGGGTGAGACTGAAGCAGGTGTCTTCACTGGAGCATTCCCTCCTCTGGAAGGGAAGGGCCGAGGGTGACAAATGTGTTCAAATCCCCAAAACATTATTATTATTATTAAGAAAACAATTAGTTTGAGTTCTGCAAGATGGAAGATTTCAGGATTTATTGGAAATTTGTGCTAGGGACAGACAAAGTAGCTTGGAAAAGGATTTTGCAAAAAATATATATGCAAAATTCAGCCGAGTCCCAGCAGTTGTAAAAAACAAAAACAAAAAACCTCTTCCCTATCCTGGCCTCAGTTTCCAGGTCCCTGAAATGGGCATAAGGCTCTCTGGGCTGTATTGTAAACATGGGTTCCTCTGCTTGGAGTTGCCAGGGGTGTTGCTGCATGGCTAGGAGCCACCTGTGACCCAGAATACGATCTGGCTTTAGAAAGCTGGAAACCTGACAGAGGACGCCTTGCCAAAAAACTGGGCCATAAAAAGAAGTTACCCTAAATGCATCGAAATGTTATTGGATTACGACTGCGTGGCTGTGTGGTGAGGGCACGGAGAGTGGCAGCCAGGCGGGAAGCATCAGTAAATAAAAGGGCTGGGGGGCTTCAGGGTTTGAAATAATAGCAAGAGATACTGAACGAGGGATGTTAATGGTGGGGGTGATCCCTTCCTTCGTCTCTTCATTTTTCCTTCCTTCCTCCCTTCCATCCACATCTCATCTACTCCCTCCCTTCCTCTCTTTCTTCCCTTCCTTCACTGTTAGTTTTTCCTTCCTTCCTTTCCTTCCTTCCTTTCTTTCTTTCCTTCCCTCACTTAGTTTTTCCTTCCTTCCTTCTTCTCTGCTTTCCTTCCTTCCCTCCCTCCCTCTTAATTTTTCCTTCCTTCCTTCCTCCCTCATTTCCTTCCTTCCTCCCCTCTTAATTTTTCCTTCCTTGCTTCCTTCCACCCTTTTCCCTCCTTCCCTGCCTCTTAATTTTTCCTTCCTTCCTTCCTTCCTTCCTTCCCTCTTAATTTTTCCTTCTTTCCTTCTCCCCCTCCCTCTTAATTTTTCCTTCCTTCCTCCCTCCCTTCCATCCTTTTCCCTTCCTTCCTTCCTTCCTTCCTTCCTTCCTTCCTTTTCCCTTCCTTCCTTCCTCCCTCCCTCTCCTTTCCTTCTTTCCCTCCCTCTTAATTTTTCCTTCCTTCCTTCTCCCCCTCCCTCTTAATTTTTCCTTCCTTCCTCCCTCCCTTCCATCCTTTTTCCTTCCTTCCTTCCTTCCTTCCTTCCTCCCTCTCCTTTCCTTCTTTCCCTCCCTCTTAATTTTTCCTTCCTTGCTTCTTTCCACCCTTTTCCCTCCCTCCCTCTTAATTTTTCCTTCCTTCCTTCCTTCCTTCCCTCTTAATTTTTCCTTCCTTCCTTCTCCCCCTCCCTCTTAATTTTTCCTTCCTTCCTCCCTTCCTTCCATCCTTTTCCCTTCCTTCCTTCCTCCCTCTCCTTTCCTTCTTTCCTCCCTCTTAATTTTTCCTTCCTTGCTTCCTTCCACCCTTTTCCCTCCCTCCCTCTTAATTTTTTCTTCCTTCCTTCCTTCCACCCTTTTCCCTCCCTCCCTCTTAATTTTTCCTTCCTTCCTTCCTTCCTTCCTTCCTTCCTTCCTTCCTTCCTTCCTTCCTTCCTTCCTTCCTTCCTTCCTTCCCTCCCTCCTTCCCTCCCAATTGTTCATTCCTTGCTTCCTTCCACCCTTTTCCCTCCCTCCCTTCCTTCCAGAATTCCCAGAATTCCCCAGCTGCCATGCTTTAAGGGTGATGAACTTCAACTCCCAGAATCCCCCCCCCCCAGCCAGCTTTCAGAACACCAGCTTTGCAAAACCCTTGGAAACCTGCCCAGGGTGGCCGAGGGCTGAATTGCGCCCTGTTGCCTCTCCTGCATGGCAAATCCATTTAGCTGTTTAGTAAATTTTGCAAGCTTGCTGGCTGGGGAATTCTGGGAGTGGAAGTCCCCAAGCCTAACTCCTTGGGAGACCTCCCCCCTGCACGCTAGGAATTTGGGGAGGGGAGAGCCCGGTACTAACCTCCCTTTGGCCTCTTCCCTTTCCCCGCAGCTGAGCTTTCCCAATGCCACCCTCGCCCCTCGAAGAGCGGATCGGGGTGCTGCAGAGGCCCAAGACTTTAGCCCTACGCCTCACCCATACCTTTGTCACCCACGGCGCTGGCGGGGAGAAGCCCCTCTCCCCCTCCGCCGTCGGCCAGGACCCCTGCGAAAGCCTCCGCCGGAGCAGCATCCTCCTCCCTGGCCATTCTCACACCCTTGACCTCAAGCCTCAGGGACGAGGGCCCGAGCGTGGCTCAGCCTGGCCGCCGCCGGACCCTAAACAGGGCGAGAAGAAAGCACCGCTGGCGCCACAGCTGAAGGTGCTCCTGACCGAGGGCAAACTCAAGAAGCGGGAGGGCCTCAAGGAGAACGCCGACCCTTCGGTGGATGCTGTCCCCAGCTCCACGCTTTCCAGCCCTGCCACCACCATGCACCCCTTGAAATGCGGCTGCTGGGGCTGCTGGCGGCTGATGCGCTGCGAAGACGCCGGGGCTAAGTCTGGCCTGCGCTCCCTGGGCTGCTTCTCCAGCCGGTCCAGCCTGCGCTCCCTGGGCTGCCCGGCCTGCAATCCGCAGGCCGGGAAGAAGTTAGGGTGCTTCTCCTGCGGCCCCGTGGCTTTGGCCTCCCTGGCCTGCTTGGCGTGCAACCTCTCGGTCAAGTCGGTCAGCTCCTCCTCCAGCTTCTGCAGCAGTGACCCCATTGTGGCCTACGACCCCCGGCTGGGGTCCTCGCCGGCGCCCAGCTGCTACGGTGGGGAAGAGGAAGAGGAGGAGGAGGAAGGGGACAACTACACCAGCCACAACGTCTGGCCCGACGAGCTGGCCAAGAAGATAAGCACGACGACGCCATGGGTCCAGCCGCAATCCTCTCCCTTGATCCTGGACTGCCGCAACCTGGTGGAGTTCACCAAAGCTCAGCTGCAGGGAGCCATGCGCTTCGGAGTCGCCGACGCGCCGGGACGGCGGCGGTTCCAGCAAGGGAAACTGGCTGTGCTGGACTTCCTGTCGTCCAGGGGCACCTGTGATGGGCGGGACTCTTCCTCGCGGCAGTGCCTGTGGTCCAAGGAGGGGTCTGGCTGCAGGGGGGTCCTGGAATCTCCACCGGCTAGTCCCCCCAAGCTGCCCAAGGCAGCCCCGCCTACGCAGAACCTGCACCTGGTCCTGGATTTGGTGCACAAAGATGAGGAAGGACTTGGGAAGAGAGGTAAGGAGAAAAACACCTGGACTGTGGGAGACATTTTGTGTTCAAACCCGAGTTTAAAGTTTGTTTCAAGATAGGATTTGATGTGGCCCTTAAACTTGAAGGGCGGAGAAAGAGGGAGGGAGGGAGGGAGGGAAGCACCAGGGCCAGCAGGAAAGAATGCTAAGTTAGAGCCTCTTGGTTCAGGAGAAGTCTACCTTAAAAACGCACCGATCTCCCTCTGTATGGGAGCAAGCTCCTTCTAACTAAGCCACTTTTGCCAATGGAGAAGGCATTTCCCGAAGGAAAAGGAGAGGAAGAAGAAGAAAGAGGAGAAGAAGAAAAGAGTGGGATATATCCTTGTTTTTCATTTAAGAGGCCACCCCTGGAGCAGTGTTTAAACACTTTAAAACAGGGAGAAAGAAGGCAATTCTTTCCAGATGTGGTTTGAACCAGGAGTCTGCTGGGAGAGCCACGGGCGAGGTATGCTGGGAGTTGTAGTTCAGCAAAACATTCCCAAACCCCCCCCCTTGCTATCCCCAAGGCCCATTCTGAAAAAAAATAATAAAAATAAGAATAAAACCTGGGAGGGATGTTTTGAGATGCCCTACTTTTAGCCAGCTGAATGAGGGGAGGAGCTAAGGAGGAGAGCCAGGCCAGGGAGGCAAGTGCACCTGTCATTCCCCCTAAAACTACAACTCCCATCATGCCTTACTTCCCAGTCCCGACGAGGAAGCTTTGATTGAACCAGGATGAAGCTTGTCCTGCTGGTAGCTTGATATAATGGACAAAGCATCTTTTATCCTTCTCTCTCTCCCCCCCCCCCCCATTTCCAATCTAGGGAAGCATTTCATCTGCCAAACTTGACCCCTTGTGGACTTCAACTCCCAGAATTCCCCAGCCAGCATTTTTTTTAAAAAAAAAAAACACTTTATAACAGAATTGCGGCTCTCAGTTGCAGTTGGTAAGCAACCACTAGGAGGCAGTATAGGCAACCGGTTTTGTCCATATATAATCCCACGCTGCCTCCTGGTGGTCAATCTAAGTAAGAACACGCACAACAAAGAGCCAGAAATTAGCTCTTTCGGGAATTCTGGGAGTTGAAGACCAAAAGTCTGAAAGGGGGCCATTTGGAGACACCCCCCCCCCCCCGGATCTTACCTAGCAGGATTGGAAAGGCAGAGAGGGGGAGAAAGCACCTTGATCTCCTGTGCCTCCACCCCTCCTGTTTTGCCACGCCTTTGAACGCCACGCCTTTGAACGCCACGTCTCCGTTGTGCCCCACGGGCAGGAATGCTACCCTCACGTTTCGTGTTTTGGCTGCAGGCAGTCCGATCGGGTTGGATGCTCCGGAGATCTCGGACGAGGTGGGCTCTCTGCTGACCCCCGACTTGGAGAACGCCGAACTGAGCCCCATCCTTCCCTTCCTCTACCTGGGCAATGAGAGGGACGCCCAGAACCTGGAGATTTTGCTCCATCTCAACGTGGGCCATGTTCTCAACGTCACAACCCACCTGCCTCTCTACCACGCCGAGAGCGGGCGCCTCCGTTACAAGCGCTTACCGGCCACCGACAACAACCGACAGGACCTGCGGCAATATTTTGAGGAGGCGTTTGAGTTCATCGGTACGAGCCGAATCTTGACCCAGAGGTTGGGGAGCCCATAAGTGGGAAATACAGTGGGATTCAAAAATTCTTACTAGTTCTATGGGCGTGGCTTGGTGAGCGTGGCAGGGGAAGGATATACTGCAAAATCCCCCTTCCCTCCCCACCCCACTAACCTGCTTTCCAGCTCTGTTCTCCTCTGCAGGGCAACCAAAGGAGACCCAGCCGATTAACTGTGGGTGTGGCTTTTGTGGGCGTGTTCTGTGGGCGTGGCTTGGCGGGCGTGGTAGGGGAAGGATATACTGCAAAATCCCCCTTCCCTCCCCACCCCACTAACCTGCTTTCCAGCTCTGTTCTCCTCTGCAGGGCAACCAAAGGAGACCCAGCGGATTAGCTGTGGGTGTGGCTTTTGTGGGCGTGGTGTTCTGTGGGCGTGGCTTGGCTTGGTGGGCATGGCAGGGGAAATATATACTGCAAAATCCCCCTTCCCTCCCCACCCCACTAACCTGCTTTCCAGCTCTGTTCTCCTCTGCAGGGCAACCAAAGGAGGCCCAGCCGATCAGCTGGGACTCAATGGGAGGCGGAGAATAGATATGGGGGCGGGGCCAGTCAGAGGCGGGATCGGCCGGTTCTCTGAACTACTCAACATTTCCGCTACCGGTTCTGTAGAACTGGTGCGAAGCGGCTGAATCCCACCTCTGGAAACGCTGGAAGGATATCCTCATGCCCAGCCCTAATTTTTTGCAGGAAACATTTTGGATCTCAGTGGGGCAGGGGGTCTAAAATCACAGGAAAGAAAAAAGTTAAGAGGGAGAACAGGCAATCCTTTCGAAGTTACAACGGCGCTGGGGAAAAAAGTGTCTTTTATGGCCGTTTTCCACTCTTACGACCGTGGCACCATCACATGATTTACCCTGGGATGCTTGACACCCAACCCACGTTTAGGGCGGTGGCAGCGTCCCTGGGGTTGTGTGTGTATCCCCTTTGGCGACCATCCGGACGAGCAAACTCAACGGGGGAAGCCAGATTTCACGTGACCACGGTGTTACTTTTAACAGCTGCAGTGATTCATTTAGTAATTGAGGCAAGGAAGGTTGTAAAATGGGACAAAATTCAGCTAACGAATGTATCCCTTGGCAACAGAAATTTTGGCCGCAATTCCTCAAGCTAATTTCTTGTTCTTTGTTGTGCATGTCCTTACTTAGAATGACCACCAGGAGGCAGTGTGGGATTATGTAAGACAAAACCAAGTCACATACTGCCTCCTGGTGGGTCACTTGCCAATTGCAACTGAGACTAGAAAGTCTGTCACTAAGCAACAGAGTCATAGAATTAATTAAAAAAAAAAAAAAAGCTGGCTGGGGAATTCTGGGAGTTGAAGTCCACAACTCTTAAAGGGGCCAAGTCCTTGAGCACATCCTGCCTCTTAATGCTGCCGTTTCTCTCCCCAACTCCAGAGGAGGCCCACCAGAGTGGCAAGGGAGTCCTTGTCCACTGCCAGGCCGGCGTCTCACGCTCAGCCACCATCGTCATCGCCTACCTGATGAAGCACACCTTGATGACCATGGGCGACGCCTACAAGTACGTCAAGGGCCGCCGGCCCGTCATCTCGCCCAACCTGAACTTCATGGGGCAACTTTTGCAGTTCGAAACGGACCTCAACGCCGGCGTCACGCCCCGCATCCTCACCCCCAAGCTGGCTGGCGTGGAGACGGAGGTGTGAACTGGGATGGAGGACCACCGGGTGATCTCCGTCAACTCTCAGGGCTAGGGAAAAACAAAAGGGGGAGGGGCGTGCAATAAGGGGTAGGGAGGCAGCAGGAGGATTGCAGCCCCCACTCCCTAAGACGGTCAAAGCGGCAAGACGACTGCCAAATCCAGAACCTCGTAGATGTGCGTCTCAACGCACAAGGTTGCCGTAAGCTTGGTTTTTGTGGGTCTGAGCGGCACAAAATTTAAGCGGTGGCTGCAGTTTGAACTGCCCACCCATGGCTTTTTCAAGCTGGTCTACCTTTGGCATCCAGGTGGGAAGGGAAGGGGGAGTGACTGGGTTGGGGCTGTTGTGTGCCAGGTTAATTTATTGGGTGTGTGTGTGTGTGTATAAATTAGAGGGAGCTATTTCCTTACCACTGCCTTTTTTTTTTTTTTTTTCAAAGAAAAGATCCAGGTCACTTCCTCTCTATGCTGTGGACAGCAGTATATCCCGATTCCTTGTGCATTTGCCAATTGTCTCTGTGTTTGTGTATCTACAAGGAGGGTTTGATGTGGGGGGGGGGGGAGGTTTAAATGGGATGTGGGGGGATGAGGGTGGAACGCATTCCCCAAACTGGACACCACTGCACTAGCTTTTCTTCTGGGCTAACAAAAAAACCACACCCTTCCTACAAATTGAAAATTAGGAGTGGGACAATCATCCTTTCCCCCCCTGCTTAAGGGAGGGGGTGCCTATCTCTTGCCACGAGGGTTGCGCAGCATTTCAGAACCAATGGCAAAAAAAAGGAGGTTTTGCAATGGATCGAGGCAGCCAATCGCTGCAGGATTCCTAAACCAGCTTTTTTCCTGGGTGGGGAAAAAGAATTAAGAGGCGGCTGCTTTAACGAGCCGTAAGTGGCCGTTACGTTGCCTGCCTCCCAGGTGCAGATCCAAAACCTTGCATTGGTTTCTGACTATGTGGACCGAGGATTGAAACGAGGGGGAGGCAGGGAGGGATGAAAAACAGGAGCCCCCTCCTTTCTGAGCACAGTTAAAGTAGCCCCCCTCCCCATCTTGGCAGGGTCTCTGCGAAAACAACAACAAAAAAGTTTTCTAAATGGTTAGAAAAACGCAAAGGGACAGAAAGGATGCTACGTCTTCCTACTGCCGGGGGAGACTGCCCCTCCCATCATCCTCGGCAGGCAGTGACCACAGAGGCCGCTATCTCAATAGAGCAGGGGAGGGGTAGGCAATTTTTTTTGCAACCTGCAGGACTTCAACTCCCAGAATTCCTGAGCTGGCTGTGCTGAGGAATTCTGGGAGTTGAAGTCCACAGGTTATAAAGTTTATATACCCATTTCAAGATGCCTAGAATCCATTTGGGGAGGGTTAAAAGCTCACTTCTGACTTCAGATGCAATAGATAAACACATATTTTTAATCGGATGGGGTGGGGCTCGTCTTAAAGTCCCCATGCCCCCCCCCCCAAAAAATGGGGAATGCAAATAGCTGGTGCCGCAGGCCCTGTGGCTTTCAACGGTCTTCCAAGGAATGTCGTTTCTCTCTAACCCACCACCAGCTACAACCTGCCAAGTGAGCATAAATTGGGGAGGGGAAAAATATATGTGGTTTTAGAAAACCGGGGAGATGCAACAAGGAGTGGCAGGCCCTCCATTGCCACACTCACCAGGCCAAAAGCAACAAAAAAGCCACACAACTGTGATAAAAAAAATATCTTTGTAGTTTCCATGTTTGTCTCTCTTTGAAGTGTCTAGATTTGTGTGTTTTTTGCACTGTTCCTATTCTTGGTTGGAACAGCCTGATCTCTTTATTTTTTTATTCTGAATACTGCCAGCGGCAAGATTTTACACACCCTCTGGAAATTCCCAGGATTGGGGTACGGGTAGTCCTCGACTTATAACCGTGTAGTGACTGCTCAAATTTACAACAGCAGTGGGGGAGGAAAAAGCGACTTATGACCAGTTTTCACATTTTGTGACTGTTTGCAAGCCTCCCCGGGGCAGAATTTGGGCGCTTGGGCCAAGTCAGATTTGCTTTGGGACTATAGGATTCACTTAACAGCTACAAAAGTTCACTTAACTGTAGCCAAAAAGAAAAAAAAGTCAACTCACTTAACAACAGTCTCGCATAGTGTTTGGCTCGATTGTGGTTGTAAGGCTACCTGTAATGGGGAAAAATATTGATGAGGACGAGACTGGGAATGGGTGGGTAAAAGAACAAGCTTATCTTTTGCTGCAGAAGCTTCCATGAAGGTCAGCGTGGGAAATCATTTTTTTTTTTCCAGCACACCGGATTATGAAAAATGGGAAGGGGTCTGGCAAAGAAAGGGAGAGAAATTGAATAGATTTAGGGCAGAGGTCTCCAAACTTGGCAACTTTAAGACTTGTGGACTTCAACTCCCAGAAATTCCGAACCAAGCTAATTTCTTGCTCTTTGTTATGCATGTCCTTACTTAGAATGACCACCAGGAGGCAGTGTGGGATTATATAAGACAAAACCAAGTCACCTACTGTCTCCTGCTGGTCACTTGCCAATTGCAATTGAGACTAGCAATCATAGAATTAAAAAAAAAAATGCTGGCTGGGGAATTCTGGGAGTTGTCAGTCCAGAAGTCTTAAAGTTATCAAGTTTGAGGACCCCTGATTTAGGGGGTTAAAAGCAAGGAAACAAGTTTCAGAATCCGCCACCTGCCGCAAACGAGCAGGGCCTGCGTTTTAAAAGTCTGCCCACTTCAGAATGACATCACAACTCTTTTAAGTTTGCAAGCCTCTTCGGCTAAGCAAATCGATTTATTTCCTTTCCCCCAATATTTTGAAAGCCTCATCAGGGTTTTTTCTTTTTTAAAATAAATAAAAAGAGGCGATGTGGGAAACAGCAGCTAAATTGGGAACCACGGATTCCGTTTCTGAAAAAGACGACTCAAGAAAAATAAAACCAACGAAAACACAGCTTTCAATGCACACGCAAAGCTTCATGGCTGATTTTGTATCTGCATGTGTGTGTGTGTGCATACACACACCGGCCTCCGTAAACCTGTGCTGCTGGCTTTGCTTCCATGATCCCTGATCTGAGCAACACCCCCTTCCGTGTAGCAGTTGTGACGGTGTTGGGTAGCAAGTCCAATTTCTCCTCTATTTCTCTCTTTTTAGACTATTTTGTACTGAAAACAATACTGCCTCTCGCCGTTCGGTTCCTCCTTCTGCCTTGCTGTTTCTCTTCTCTCTGGACCTTGCTTTTGTTATTTATTGGGCCCGACTGTAAAAGACTTCCCTTAATTTATTAAATGTCATTTCTGCTTTTGTAATGAGCGTCTCTTTTGAAGGGGTTGAGGGGGGGGGGGGCTCCCAGGTCCCCACACACCCAAAATGGTCCGTTTTAACTCAACTGCCTCCATCAAAGCATCTCCAGGACAGGAAATAAGAGTGGAGCTGATAAACCACATTCACAACATTCAACGCTATTCTGACTTCTCTTCCATCCATTGGCAACGTCCAAATATTTGACAAGGCTTTGGGTGTGTGTTTGCCTCTCTGTGTTGCGAGATTCAGCGGTGGGATCCCGCCCCGTTCCACTACTGGTTTAGTGATGCATCCATGCAGCTTTCCCCAGTGCCAACCAGCTGAGAGGATAAAGAAAAGCCCAGGGGTGAACGGGAGGGCCGATTCTGCGCTTTTCTCTTCTTTTTTTTTAATGACCGGTTCGTGTGAACCGGGCCAAACCGGTAGTGTACCACCACTGGCAAGATTTAATTTGCCCTAGGACAGTGATGGTCAACCTTTTGGGCACCAAATGCCGAAAACGGAACAGATGTGCATGCCAGAGTGCCAGAAACCCCAAAGACCAGCTGCAAGGTATCTGCATGCTTTTTGGGGGAGGGGGGGCTGTTTTTTGCCATTTTGGGACCTGTTTTTGGACGCTTTCAGGCTGTTTTTCGGGTGCTTCAGCACCCACAAAGACCAGCTGGCCAGCAGAGAGGGCTCTGCACGCCAGAAACCAGAAGAGCCGTTGGTGATGGCACGCATGCTTTTAGAGGGCTCTGTGTGACACCTCTGGAGAATGGCTAATTCCACTTTTATGTAGGATGCGTGACAATGCAGGCAGGCAGAAAACATGCCTCTTGCACCATAGGTGCTCCCTGTTTTGGGGGGGATCAGACCACAGAAGCAAATAGATCTGAGAATTCCAATTATGCAGGGAAGTCCTCTCTAGGATTTGGTCCTCTCTCCTCTCCCTGACTCCTTTTATAAGTCAAAGTCCTCTCTAGGATTTGGTCCTCTCTCCTCTCCCTATAAGTCAAAGGCACCCTCAAAGTGGTGGACTCTGAAACTGCAAGCAATCCCCAAAAGGGCTGGGGGGTGTGTGTGTGAGAGAGAAAATAGATTTTTCAGTGGTTTTATTGTAAATCACCAGCAGCACTAGCGACCCTTTCCCTAGAATATAGGAGAGGACACCAGTTGTTCTTCCTCTACCTTTAAGATTCAACTCCGTGATATAAACCTGCTTTCATTTATTACAGCAAGAACTTCCATCCACTTTTGAATAAAGGAAAAAAAAAAAAAAACAACTCACTTGGCTTCCTGGCTTGCACCTGTTGGACTGACACCTGGATAAATAAAGGCACAAACAGAGCGATTGCAACTTCTTCCCATGCTGGTTCTCAAAGCCAGGCTCTGCTTAAGCCGGACACATCCCAGTGGTGGTGGGCCGGTTGCAAAACCGTAAAGCAGACAAAGGGATTTTGTTCAGCAGAGTTTATGGGTCTGGCCACCTTTTCGCCGCTACAGGATTCTAACAAAAGAGAAATTCTCCCCCTTTTTCCCCCCCTGCAGGAGCACAAATGAAACGGTAACCGGAACACAGAACTCAAAAGGTACATCGATAGAAAGGAGACCGCTTGTAGAACATAAAATATAATTTTACTGCTCCCTGTGGTTTATGAATCTGTTTGAAAAACCCAGGTTGATATTTGGTTAAATCAGGGAACCGAAGCACAGGGTCCCTTTAACCGCAGAAAGACAGCGCTGCTGGCGATGAAAATGATAATCCCAACAATGACTACATCTTATTTCTTCCTGCAGCTCTTGTGGAGACAGACATTAAAAAAAAAATGATAACCATATTAAAAAAAAGGCAAAAGGGTCTGACTGCAACTCAAAAAAAAAAAAAAAAAAAGATTTCCCCCTGAGTTTCTTTTCTTTTTTTAATGAACCGACCCTGAAATAAGGGGAAAGCGGTGGCAAAACTCTCCCATCTCGACTTGCGGATTTAGCGGCGACCCCCGTTCTCCGTTTTCCCTTCTCTTTGCGGTGTGGGATTTTGCCGGTGAGAAGGAGGGAAAAAAAAGGAAGGAAGGAAGGAAGGAAGAAAGCCTGGGGCCAGAGAGAAAATCAGAGCTGCTTCTGCTTAGGACGGGAAAGCAAAGTTGAAAATAGAAACAAATAATAATAATAAAAAAAAATAAGAATTAAGACTTGAAAAAAAAGCAGTGGCAGAGTTAGCTCAGAATCTGTTCTCTCCTCCAGCAAAAAGAGATTAGGAGTGAAGAATGTCGGGGCGGAGCTTTCTGAGGAGGGGGGTGGAGCCTCCTTCTCTCAAGCTCCGCCCCCCTGGGCGCCTACCTGGTCCACCCAAATTTGGTCTCCTTTAACCCTTGCGCGCAGCTCCCCCGAGTCAAGAGGGATTGGAGAGCCCCCCTCACTTCCTTGGGGCCTGGGCGGAGGGCTGGCACCGGTTCTCCCAGACTTCGCGGATGGTACGCCGGACTTCGCGGGGCATCTGGAGCGTCTCGGCGTGGCACTGGAGGATGTGCTGCTTGACGGTGGCCAGGCAGATGCGCCGCAAGGGGTACTCGCAAACCATGCACACCAGGTGGCCGGTGGCGGCGTCGAAGTCCACCAGGAACCGCGCCCGCCACCTGGGGTTGAAGACTTTCTCCAGGGTGGTGGAGGCCTCCTTGCCAGCAGGGCTCCCCCGTCGGGCCGTTCCCCGAACTGCCCCACAGTCTTTGGGGCGGCTGTCGGCGGAGCTGCCCAGCGGGCAACGGGAGGAGAGGGTGTCCTGGCTTGGGTGGAGGTGGCTGGCAGCGTCCCTGGAGTGAAGCCGCAACAGGGAAACGGAGCAGTCGCGATCTGGGGAAGAGAGGCAAGGGCGCACGTCATCGGTCAGGCAATCCTCGACTTACAACCTTCCTGTTTAGTGACCGGGGTTACAATGGCACTGTGGGAAAAGGGATTCACGGCCGGGTGTTTTTTTTTTTTTTTTTAATTGCACTTACAACCATTGCACGCACCCCCGTGGTCACGTGATCAGAAGTCGGACGCTTGGCCACAGATTCATACTTAACGACGGTTGCAGTGTCCAAGGGTCACATGATCTCCTTTTGCAACAAAGTCAATGGGGAAGCCAGATTCACTCAACAACCGGCTTACTAACTTATCAACTGCCTTGATTGACTTAACTGTGGGGGCAGAACTAACTTAACAAATGTCTCGTCTAGTGACAGAAGTTTTGGGCCCACGAACAAATAAGCCTTTTTGTCTTGAGCAAGAGGGGGTTGGACTAGAAGACCTCCAAGGTCCCTTCCAACTCAATTATTCTCTTTGCAATGGCTGCCGTTCTTTGCAGCCTCTAAAATCAGGAATGGGCTGCCTTAAGGAAGAACCACAAGGCAGCGAAATATTTGACTTTCTTCCCTGTATTTGTGAATTTCCCAGAATGCTGAAGCCTCCGTGAGACAGCTGGATAGGCGGTTCTAGCCGGATCCAGCTGCGCTGTGTTTCAGGTTCCTATAATTTTAATAGGAAGTGATCACATTTCCCAAATCTGTCCCCAAGGACGGAATTGGCGCACGAGAATGGCCGGGAATCCAGCGAAGTGGAGTCAAATTGTTGGCTTATCTCCACTTCCCCCTTGGACATGGATGCTAATTTCTGCTCGATAAAGCATAATTCACTGCAAACTTTCCCAGTTCCTGTGCAATTGATTCCCGCCCCCTAAAACAATGAGGACTAGTGACTTTAAAAAAAAAAAAAAAAAGATGGAGAGAAACAGGCACATGTTCTTAATTGGTTCCAAAACCCACACGGATCAATGGACAGCACAGAAATCTCCTTTCCTTGGAAGGGAGAGGAATCTTTTACCGGACAATATTAGTGACCTCTGGCAGAGGGAAACCCACTGCTGATCCCCTCCCTGCCCAATGAAATGCAGCCTGATGTCAAACAAAGACCCGACATGCGAGAGGAACGAAGGTTCATGCTTACCCACGTTTTTTTTCCTGGTGTTTGCCTTCGCTCCGGGGCCTTGCGATGGTTCTGCAACCCAAACACACCACAACAGTGGTCATTGTGAGGGATGCACCATCCAAATACTCGGCTTCCAGTCCCGTCCCTCCCATCCTCACCCCGAGGCTAGGAGTTTTCTGCAGCTTTGAGGAGCAAATTATCAAGCCAGACACCAAAAGAAGGCAGCGTCTTTGCTTACAAGCAGTCCTCCACTTACGACCGTTTGTTTAGAAGCCGTTTGCAGTCACTCTGGTGCTTGAAAAAAAGATGTGTGTGCGTGTATGTATGTATGTCTCCCAATCCAATTCAGCTGGAGACTGAATAGAGGTAGCCCTCGACTTACAACAGTTCCTTTAGTGACAGTTCAAAGTTACAATGGCACTGAAAAAAGTAACCAATGAACTGATGATACATTTTTAAAAGTTCAGTTGACGGAGTTTCGTGTTTAAAGAATAATAATTGATCAATAATAGTTGTGATACATTTTTAAAAGTTCAGTTGACGGAGTTTCGTATTTAAAGAATAATAATTGATCAATAATAGTTGTGATACATTTTTAAAAGTTCAGTTGACGGAGTTTCGTGTTTAAAGAATAATAATTGATCAATAATAGTTGTGATACATTTTTAAAAGTTCAGGTTGACGGAGTTTCGTGTTTAAAGAATAATAGTAATAATAATAATAATAATAATACCAATAAAAGGGGGAATAAAGATGATAAGAATAAATAGCAAAGGAAAAATGGGACAAAACAAAGAAGAAAACAATTATCTGGAACAGAAAGGGGAGGCAACCACTCCGTCTAAACAATCTCTTTTTAACGTAAAAATAAAATAAAAACAAAAGGGAAAAGGTTTTCCATGCCAGAATTGCTGAGATATCAGGGCAAGATACTGGAGATTACCGACTGACCTTGGCCTGGTACATCAGTTGTAGATTAAAAACCTCCTGATCTGTGCCAAGCACCAATATTTCCAGAGTCTTTTTTTTAAAAAAGGGGAAAAAAAGCAAGATTTTCACCACCAGTTTTGAGAGTTTCCACACCCACCTGGCTGAGAACGGCAGTACAGCTTCAGGGTGAATCCAGCGGGGAAAGAGCCATCGGTGAAAATCCGGATCTCAGCCGGAGCCGAACTGGGAAGGCCGCATTCTGAAAGCCACTCTTTCCCTAGGGAGCAAAACCCAAAAATAAAAAAAATATTTTTTTCACCCTTTAAAACCTTTGGTCGTGTGATGAAAATGCAGAGGCTTGGCAACTGACCCCTAGTTATGACGGTTGTAGTGTCCCCTTTTGTCTGACAAGCCAAGGGGGAAGCCAGTTTCATTTAACAACTGTTGTTAACTTCACAACTGCTGTGGTTCGCTTAACAACTGTGGCAAGAATGGTCATTAAAATGGGGGCAAAACTTACTTAATGACTGTTTCACTTAGCAACAGAAATGTTGGGCTTAATGGTGGTCGTAAGTCAAGGATTGCCTGTATTTCATCTGACATGGCAGGATGTAAATCTAATCAGCACAGATTTTATTAGTTATTATTTTATTCTATTATTTTGTAACTAGATACTCCTTTGAGTGTTTCTTAATTGTACTGGCTTTTTGTGATCAATAGGGTCTCCTGCTTGGGTGGGTTGGACTAGATGACCTACAAGTCCCTTCCAACTCTGTTCATCTGTTAAAATAATAAGCCTTGCGACCTCTCCCACTGCTCTAATCCAATCAAAGTTATAATTTTATTCAAGCCCTGAATGACGTTTCCAAGCAGCATTAAAAATCAACGGAGGGCATTTTTCGTGGCTTCCTCCAGGATCTTGAGGACTAGAAACACTAACAGGCAGGGCAGGGAGTTCAAAAAGAAGTAGAAAAGGGATTGTGAACCGCACACAGAAAGAAAAGCTAACTTGAGTATGAAGCACCACCAAGTTGTGGGACTGGAGATACATTTGGCAAAGAAACACCCGAGCCTCTATTTCGTACAAAACATGGTGCTTTTTTGACAAAACGCCTCTCGCTTGAAAGCTAGGCAAGCAAGGAAAACTTTCATTTTGGATCCAAGTTCAAAATTGCCATCTCTATAGAATCACATCCTCCTCCAATTTGGGCAGCTTTCAAGCTTCCCTTTGCTTTACATGAGGGCTAGAAACCTGAGTTTTGAAAGGCTGGAGGAACACCTCCTGAGTTTGTTGAACCAACCCTTTGTTTTGGCATTAAAACAGAGCTCAGCACCAGAGGTGGGATTCAGCTGGTTCTGACTGGTTCTAAAGAACTGGTAGCGGAAATTTTGAGCAGTTGGGAGAACCGGCCAACCCCATCTCTCCTCTGCCTCCCATTGAGTCCCAGCTGATTGGCTGGGTCTTCTTTGGTTGCCCTGCACAGGAGAACAGAGCTGGAAAGCAGGTCAGTAGGGTGGGAAGGGGGATTTTGCAGTATATCCTTCCCCTGCCACGCCCACCAACAGAACCGTAGCAAAAAAAAATTGAATCAGATCCACCGCTCAGCATACACAAAAGAGGGGTGTGTGTGTGTGTGTGTGTGTGTGTGTGTGTGAGGACAGAGAGGGAAGGGAAAACCCAAAAAGCGACACGCCACAACCGGTTCCATGGCAAACCCCGTGTTACCTGCAGCCTCCATGGGTTCCTGGCCCCTCAACTCCTTGGCGGGTAGCCTCTGTCGGACGGAAAGTCGCCGCTCGGCGTCTACGTGCAAGCCCTCCGCTGCGAAGAGAGAAGACGAGAAAAGCACGGGGGGTTTCAGTCGGGGGTCTTTTAACAGGGCAGGGCAGCTTTGGGAAGGAAAAGGATCTGGTTTCTTTTCACGACCAAAAAAAACGAAGGAAAAGAAAAAAAAAGGAGGACAGAGACGCAACAAAAGACACGGTTAGGAAGCGGCAGCTTTTAGCGTGGAGACAAAAACACACTTCAACGCCAAGGCATTTATTTCGGAGACGTTCGTGGCTTGTTCCGTGCTACTTTGCCAAGCTAAGGGTAAAGACACAGGTAGTCCTCAACTTACAACGGTTCGTTTAGTTACACCTACTGGGGGGGGGGGGAGAGGGGGGGAGAAAAAGTGACCTGGGACCCCTTCTTTCACACTTGACAACCACGGGGCACGTCATCCACCATGCAGATGCTTGGCAACAGACTTGTATTTATGACAGTCCTGCTTTTGAAACCACGGGGAAGCCGGATTCATTCAACTGCGATGATTCGCTGAACGACCGTGGCAAGAAACGCCATGAAACGGGGGGCAAAGTTTCAACTTTGACAGCCGTCTCACTTAGCGGACGGAAACTTGGGGGCTCCGCAGGCGGTCGTAAATCAAGGGCGACGTGAGTTGCCAAAAGGGAGCAGGATCGGGGGGGGCTTCATTCCGACTCGTCATTTTTTTTGGGGGGGGGGGATAACTGGGTCGCTCGCTTAACGGACGCAGCAGTTCACTTAACAACTGCGCTGAGAGGGGTTGTAAAAAAAAAAAACAAAACAGGGGTGAAGAAAATCCCCTTAACGACTGAAAGGGTTGTAAGTCTAGGATTACCGAGTTATTCTCTTTTGCAGCCACCTGGCTAGGGAAGAAGAGCGAGGGAGGGAATTTTGGGATTCTCTAGCGCAGGGGTCTCCAACCTTGGCTCCTGGAAGCCTGGCGGACTTCAACTCCCAGAGTTCCACAGCCAGCAAAGCTGGCTGTGGAATTCTGGGAGTTGAAGTCCGCCAGGCTTCCAGGAGCCAAGGTTGGAGACCCCTGCTCTAGCGGGTGGACTACAGCTCCCAGAAGCCCCCACCCCAGGAGCTTAGCTTTGCAGCAAAGGATGCTGGGATCTATCTATCTACCTATCCCTGAGCAGCCTCTTTGACAGACACCGAGAAAGAGGGGATGGCGTTTTTTTTTCTCTCGGTCTGAAGTCAGCTCAGGGCTAGGGAATGTTTTGCAGCTGGGACAGGCAGGGAGGAATTCCAACAGCCGGCCAACAAGCACACTCACAACACGAATTCCTGGCACGGTGCGACTGTTCACAACAAGGCGGGTTTGCAAAAACACGCACTTTCCCAGGTGGCAGGTTCGGGGATGGGGATGGGTATTTTTTTTGAAAGAAACAGCCAGCAGTCGTTGACTTACGACGATGCGTTGGGAAGATACCACGGCATTGGGATGGAAGACAAAAAAAGGAGACTCAACAACGGGCCCTCCCGCTAACAACCATCGAGAGGGGGCTGTTGGAGGCCTTCCAACAGCCCCTGTTTCCAACAAGAAAATTCAAGGAGGGGGACAGGTGGAGTAGATTCGCTTAATGACTGCGTGAAGGACCGCCAATGTAGCGGTTTTGCTTCAGGATGCCGGATAGAAAACAGGGCACGGCTTCGTTTGCCCAAGTAGCCACAGATATCTCAGTCCCAACCGTGGTCGTAAGTCAAGGACTCCTGGGGTGCAGGGAGGTGGCCCGGGGCTGTGAAAAGGGACGCTCTAGGCAGCCTCCTGCCACCTCTGTGACCTAGCACTCACCGCGGCGTGCGTGGACAGGCCCGCGCTTCCGGCTCACGGGCACTTCCTCCGTATCAAGGAGGACTTCGATCTCGGCAGGCTGCTTGTTCTCGCCGGGGCCGCCTGGGGTGGGAAGGGCCAGAAAGGGAATCAGAAGATGGTTGGCCGTTCCGATCCGGGGGAGGGTCACGCCACGACGGCGGCCGGGAGGCGCTTACCTGCGGAGGGAGGAGGTGAATCCGCAGTGGGAGGCAGCACAGCCCCTTCGCTCCAGCCTTCCAGGATGTTCCGCTTCTCCTCCAGGGTGAAGTCCAGCGAGTGGGCGTGTTGCTGCAGGATGTGCTGATGGGCCGCCGCGGGGCCAGAGGTGGCCAAGAAGCCCCCGCACACCATGCACACCAGCCGGCTGTCGTCCGGATTCTCGGCTACTAAGTATTCCTGCTTCCAGGAGATACCCAGCTCATCCTGGCTGTCCGAGTCAGAAAACGGGTATTGTCCTGCGGGGAGGAGAAAAATAGGATTTTTATTGAGAACCGCAAACTCGCACCTAGAGAAGAGTTCTACAACTCGGACTGTTTCTCTAAGCACAAGGATTCTATCAATGTGGCAAGTTTAAGACAGGTGGACTTCAACACCCAGAATTCTGAAGCTAACATGACCAGAGGAGGAATTCTGGGAGTTGACGTCCACAAGTCTTAAAGCTGTCATGTTTGAAGACCCCTGGATTAAAAGACCCTCTGATATTTTTGGAATGCCCCAGTCAAGCATGAAAGCTAGGGAAAAGGCCTGGTCGTTGGTGAAAAGCAGGAAAGTGGGTTCTAATTCCATCATAGCCATGAAAGCTGGCTGGGTGGCTTTGGGCCAATCACCAGGAGACGGTGAGTTCTAGTTCCACCATAACCATGAAAGCTGGCTGGGTGACTTGGGGACAATCACCAGGAGACGGTGAGTTCTAGTTCCACCATAACCATGAAAGCTGGCTGGGTGACTTGGGGACAATCACCAGGAGACGATGAGTTCTAGTTCCACCATAACCATGAAAGCTGGCTGGGTGACTTGGGGACAATCACCAGGAGACGATGAGTTCTAGTTCCACCATAACCATGAAAGCTGGCTGGGTGACTTGGGGACAATCACCAGGAGACGGTGAGTTCTAGTTCCACCACAACCATGAAAGCTGGCTGGGTGACTTTGGGACAATCACCAGGAGACGGTGAGTTCTAGTTCCACCACAACCATGAAAGCTGGCTGGGTGACTTGGGGACAATCACCAGGAGACGGTGAGTTCTAGTTCCACCATAACCATGAAAGCTGGCTGGGTGACTTTGGGACAATCACCAGGAGACGGTGAGTTCTAGTTCCACCATAACCATGAAAGCTGGCTGGGTGACTTTGGGACAATCACCAGGAGACGGTGAGTTCTAGTTCCACCACAACCATGAAAGCTGGCTGGGTGACTTGGGGACAATCACCAGGAGACGGTGAGTTCTAGTTCCACCACAACCATGAAAGCTGGCTGGGTGACTTGGGGACAATCACCAGGAGACGGTGAGTTCTAGTTCCACCATAACCATGAAAGCTGGCTGGGTGACTTGGGGACAATCACCAGGAGACGGTGAGTTCTAGTTCCACCACAACCATGAAAGCTGGCTGGGTGACTTGGGGACAATCACCAGGAGACGGTGAGTTCTAGTTCCACCACAACCATGAAAGCTGGCTGGGTGACTTGGGGACAATCACCAGGAGACGGTGAGTTCTAGTTCCACCACAACCATGAAAGCTGGCTGGGTGACTTGGGGACAATCACCAGGAGACGGTGAGTTCTAGTTCCACCATAACCATGAAAGCTGGCTGGGTGACTTGGGGACAATCACCAGGAGACGGTGAGTTCTAGTTCCACCATAACCATGAAAGCTGGCTGGGTGACTTGGGGACAATCACCAGGAGACGGTGAGTTCTAGTTCCACCACAACCATGAAAGCTGGCTGGGTGACTTGGGGACAATCACCAGGAGACGGTGAGTTCTAGTTCCACCACAACCATGAAAGCTGGCTGGGTGACTTGGGGACAATCACCAGGAGACGGTGAGTTCTAGTTCCACCACAACCATGAAAGCTGGCTGGGTGACTTTGGGCCAATCACCAGGAGATGGTGAGTTCTAGTTCCACCACAACCATGAAAGCTGGCTGGGTGACTTGGGGACAATCACCAGGAGACGGTGAGTTCTAGTTCCACCACAACCATGAAAGCTGGCTGGGTGACTTGGGGACAATCACCAGGAGACGGTGAGTTCTAGTTCCACCACAACCATGAAAGCTGGCTGGGTGACTTTGGGCCAATCACCAGGAGATGGTGAGTTCTAGTTCCACCACAACCATGAAAGCTGGCTGGGTGACTTGGGGACAATCACCAGGAGACGGTGAGTTCTAGTTCCACCATAACCATGAAAGCTGGCTGGGTGACTTGGGGACAATCACCAGGAGACGGTGAGTTCTAGTTCCACCACAACCATGAAAGCTGGCTGGGTGACTTGGGGACAATCACCAGGAGACGGTGAGTTCTAGTTCCACCACAACCATGAAAGCTGGCTGGGTGACTTGGGGACAATCACCAGGAGACGGTGAGTTCTAGTTCCACCACAACCATGAAAGCTGGCTGGGTGACTTGGGGACAATCACCAGGAGATGGTGAGTTCTAGTTCCACCACAACCATGAAAGCTGGCTGGGTGACTTGGGGACAATCACCAGGAGACGGTGAGTTCTAGTTCCACCACAACCATGAAAGCTGGCTGGGTGACTTGGGGACAATCACCAGGAGACGGTGAGTTCTAGTTCCACCATAACCATGAAAGCTGGCTGGGTGACTTGGGGCCAATCACCAGGAGACGATGAGTTCCAGTTCCAGTTAGCCATGAAAGTCTGGACGACTTTAGGCCAATCCCTCTTTCAACCTTACTTCCTACACAGGTTGTTGTGGGCAAAAGAGGAAGAACAGGAAGAGGAAGGAGGATTACATATGTTTGTCACCTTGAGTTACTTAAGTAATAAAGGTGGAACATAAATAAACCAAAACAGGCGGCTTACCAAGAACCCCTGTACTGTTCCTTCTTGCCAAAGATTTACGCTACACGCCAGCGCTTGTCATACTTGCCCTAATCCTAAACCTCCCTCTCACTTTGGATTAGACAGGTCTCTTCCCTTCTTAAAATCTCCACGTCAACTCATAAAACATTCCTATGCCTGTTTTAGTAGTTGCCATTAAAAAAAGGGGGGGTTGGGTGGGAAGGAAGGAAATCTGGAAGAACAATGCAGCAGTTTGGAAGCGAAAGTACATTCCAACTCTTAAGCTTTAAAAGAATGTAACTAAACTACCAGAGCTTTTGCCCACGAATATATTTAACTGGAGAATGTGATTGATGACACCCAGACCATGAAGGGGCTCAGTTGGAAGTCTGATTTATGACACACGCAGGTGGGAGGGGGGAAACAGGGTCCCTGTTAAATGACGTAGGCCAGAATTGGCTTCATACAGGGCAGCGCCAGTAGGTCGCCTCTAATAAACCCTTGGAAGTTTTTTGAAGTTTGGCTCAAGAATCGCGATTTAATTAGGGCGATTGCTGGAATCCTGACACTCCGGTGCTTAAAAAAATTGGTTGTCCAGTGCCTTGTCTCTGCCCAGGGCTCCGGACATCCCTTGTTGGGTTGTCTTCCCAGTGCCACCCACGCACCCTTGTGAGAAAAGACACCCCCACCTTTCTCCATGGGGTTCACAAGGGCTCCATCCTGCCTCCCCGAGGGGCGGAGGTGCAGCCGGGAATCAACAGCCATTTTCTCCTTCTCCCTGAAGCGTGAGATGGCTGAAGCGACCTCGGTGTAGTCCGTCAAGGGGGCCTCCGCCTTCAGCGCCATGAGAGATCTGGAGGCGGCAGAGCAGACACCCTGGATCCTGACTGTGGAAGGGACAGAAATGATATCAGTCATCGAGAGAGAAGGGAAGCATGGGTACTTGACTTGCAACCATTTTTGTTTAGCGACCACTCGGAAGTTACAACGGCACTGAAAAAAAAGTGACCCTAGGAACATTTCTCACACTTATGACCGTCACAGCATCCCCGTGGCTGCCCCGATCAGGTGCCTGGCAACCGACTTGTATTTATGACGGGTGTTAGGAATAACCATAGTTACCTAACGTTGTTTGGGCAAATAATATATAAACCATGATAGCAAAGTTTAAATGTGTTTTTCACTTTTAACTCTAAATGATATAATTTGGGTGTGGTTGAGAAACTGCCATAAGAGGGAGCTAGAGAACCTGGATTACTGCTGGATTGATGATTGATTGTTCTGCGTCTTCCCTGTTGCTGACCTCGAAGGAGAAAAGAGTTTTGAATGCTGCATATCTTATCTACTGTGAGAAAATATTTACTGGACTGATTTATGGATTGACATTGTAAGTTGACTGATTTTTGACACTGGATTTTTGCAATTGAACAATCTCCAGACTGACCTGACTGAATTATATTTGGACTGTTTGACCCTGCTAAACTCTTAATGGAATAAACTATTCAACTAAGAGTATATCTGTTTTTACTCAGTTGTTTAAACTAAAAAACGCTTTCTCTCATATTCGCCTGACTGCTGTGCACATTCTGCTAGGGTATATCCCGCGATCTCCCTTTTGCGGCCTTCCGACGAGCAAGTCAACGGGGGAACCCTGATTCACTTAATGTCTGTGTGGCTAGCTCGACAATGGCAGTGATTCACTTAACGACCGTGGTGAGAAAAGCTGTAAAAGGGGGGCAAAACTCACTCCACTGTCTTGCTTAGCAAACAGGGTGCCTTTTACACAGGCAGCCCTCGACTTACAGCAGTTCGTTTAGTGACCGAAGTTGCAATGGCCCTAGCTGTTTTTTTTTTTTCAAACTTACGGCCATTGCAGCACCATCATAAACACGATCAGTTGCCAAGAGTCTGGATTTGGATCCCGTGACCATGGGAACGCTGCCTCAGTTGTCTCGCAGGTCCCTTTGTTCAGGGCCGTTGTAACTTTCCCTGAACGGTCACTAAACGAGGCCTGCTTGTATAGAAGGGAGGCTTAAGCAGAGAAACAGACCAGGCTTTACTACAAACACACCAGCAGCTAACTACGAAAGAGAAGCAGCTCGTCCGGCCTTTTTAGCTGGCTTTTCTTGTGCCTGATTAACAAACCACAATCAAACAGCCAAAGTTCTTCTCAACAAACACAAAAAGGTTTATCCCGGCTTGCTGCCAAGGCCCCAAGATTTGGGCATTTTAACACACTCCAGTGAAGGGACTTTCCCAATAGACAAAGCAGGTTTCAGGCTGAATCAAGGCCTATTGATAGCAGCCAAGGACTCCACCAGCCCCTTAGGGGAACATCTGCATCTATAGTTTTAGATAACAGCGTCGGTCTAACCAGACAGACCACAGAAGAGGCAGAGCCAGATAATCCAATTCTAGTTTATTGTACATCTACATTAGCGGGATATTGTGAGCTTAGGGAAGGGTGTCTCTCTTGAGCTTCTTGTTCTGTCCGTTGTCCAGCTGAGGCCTCTTATCTGACTGGTCCCTGGGCAGCCTCTTTTCACCCAATTCCTCAAGGTCATTCCCCAAAACCATAACATCTGGCTATCTACCAGCATGTATTCAAGAAAGCTTGAAGACATTAAATAGATCTGCTTTTTCTTCATCTAGGTGGGTTTTTTTTTTGGAGATGTTGGGCTTTTGCAACTGTAATTGCCATTTGTGCCAATACAGTAGGAGAGGTCTCCCAACTTGGCCACTTTTTAAGACGTGTGGACTTCAAGTCCCAGAATTCCCCAGCCAGCATGGTAGAATTCTGGGAGTTGAAGTCCATAAAGTTGCCAAGTTGGGGGACCTCATACAGTAGAAAATCAACCAGCAAGTCACTAGCTGGAAGGAAGCTCATTCTTATAATGTCCTAAGGCAGTTTCCTTACCAACTGTGAATCTGTGGACTTCAACTCCCAGAATTCCTCAGGCATAACCATAAGATTTGTGGTTCCAGGATTTCTCAGTCAACCATTTCTGGCTGAGGAATTCTGGGAGCTGAAGTCCACAAGTCTTAACGTGCCCAATTTTGGAGATCTCTGCAGTTGAATGATCATTAAACAAACAGTTGTAAGTTGAGGACTACCTGTATTGAAATGTAGAAACCAAGAGGGGAAAGATTCATGTGAGAAGAGAGGAATAAGCAGAATCAGGGTCTACACAAAAACAACAACCTTGCAGAATGGTTTTGAAAGAAGCCACCAATTTTTTTTTTATTTTCCCCCCCCTTTTGCATTCCTCAACTTCAAAGGTTGCTATTTTACTTTGAAGAGACACAAAAGGCTTTGTGTTTTGAGCACGCAAACTAAAAAGGACAAAAGTCTCAGGAGCAAACGAAGTGAAACGGAACCTGTACTATTACACAAGATGAGAGGCGGGGAGGGAGAAAGCCCAGGTGTGTATTTTTTTAGTTATTCAATTAATTTATACAATTGCCCATCTCAACAAACTCCTTCCCAAGCTGTACGTTGTTTTTTTTGTTTTTGTTTTTCATTCAGAAGGAATGTGAGGGGAAGTGCTTTTAACTAGAATGGAAACTGGAGACTGTTTCACATGCACGCTCAAACTGTATTCTCTGTATTCAACTGTATTCTCACAACCCTCCTAAATCTAAACCAGTTACTGTGTTCCTCAAAGATGTCATGCTCCAAACAAAGAAACTTTACAGGGTCATCTGAAAGTAGGATCTTGGGTACGGTGGCCTAGAGGCGGAGCTCTCGCCTCATAATCAGGAGGCTATGAGTTTGATCCTAAGTAGAAGCAGCTATTTCTCTCCCTGGGCGCAATGAGAATATATCTGCTGAACAGAACTCCGCACTGCTGGCAGTGAAGGGCATCCGGCCACTAAAGACATTGCTAGCTCCATTCAGTTGCCCAGACTCCACTTTGCAAGGGATTATGGGGTCATTAAAAGAAAGAAGATGATCTGAAAAGTAGGATCTATCATCTGCCCAACCCGGGAAGATCTAATTAGTTTAACACAACTCACAAACCATCCACACCCTTTTTAGCTTTCTTTAAGATATTGTTATTCCTAACCTGTTTTTTGCAAGGCTGTTTTTGATAGGTTGCACTCTTGTTCCCCCTTCTGTGTAAAGACAGATACAAAAAAAGGAATTAAGCAGTTCTGCTTTCTCTGTGTTGCTTGTCACTTTCTTATCACTTTCTCCCACTACTATCGATTCCTTGACTTTTTTCTTCTTTTTTACATGTTGAAAGAAGCTTTTTTGTTGTTATTTTTGACTTTTTGTCACAAGGCTTAATTCAGTTTGAGCCTTAGCTTTCCTCACTTCATCTTTGTAGGCTCTGGCTATTTGTTGATGTTCTGTTTGAAGCCAATTATATGCCTGCTCTTCTTGGGAAATCCAATTTAAAAAAAAAAGTTTAAAAAAATACTTAAAAAGCCCCATTTCTAATCCTTTTTTTTTTTGCCTGCAGGCATTTTTTTTTAGCATAAATAAAAGAAGCACCCTCCCCCTCGAAGGTTAACCATGCAAGGTTAAAAATAATGGAATGCAAAATATTGTGTCTATCCTACTGATCCCAGTTAAATGGCAACACAAGTGGTTATGCTTTGGCGTAAGTTAAAAGTCTAAATTGGTACAATATGCAATGAAAGGAAACCTTATGGAATTTGGAAATAGCCTGTCCTGGTTTTCTTCCAAGGAGCATTTAGTCTAACCAACCATCCTTGGATTACCAAGTAGTCTTCCAACCAAGCACTAACTAGCTTGAATAACTAAGCTAGTCACTAATTAGCTTCTAAACTGAGACCTGGTCAGCCAACTGCCATCACTTTCTGAGACTTTCGCAAAAACAAGAGAATTCAGATTTTCTTACCTACAACAAAGGCCTCCCTGAATTGGGTGATCGAAAAGGCTCAGCTCCAGAAACCAATCAGCACAGACTAAAACAAAGGACATTCACCAAAATCAGAGAGAAGGGAAAACAAAGATAATATAATCAGTTTCCCCCCCTTTGAGGACAAACATTCCTAAAGGGAAGCTTATGTTATCAATCAAGGCAGAATAATTTCACTTTCTGTCTCTGAGGAAGAAATCTTTTGCTCCAAACACACAGCCTTATCACCCACTTTGTTTAAATTCATCTTTCCCCCCTCCAATCTCAATGGACAAAACTTGTTTGAACACACACACACACAAAGAGCCATTTTTTGGCCCCTGTTTTTTTTTCTACTTTCCCCTGAATTCCAAATTAGTGAATCACTAAATTTCCTGCATGCCCCCCCCCAATTAAAAAAAAAAAAACCCACCCACCCACCATCAGATAGTGTTTTGTTTTTGTGTGTGTGCGTTTTTTTTTTTTACATCCACTTCTCTCTTATTTTTCTGGTCTCCATTCAGATTCAGTTCTGGACTTTTAAGCAGCGGAGCCAAGGATCCATTCAGCTTAGATTCTCACTCAGCCTCCTAAAAACATGGGACAACCCCCCCACACCCTCTGTCCCCCCTCCCACAAATATTCTTCGGGCTTTCTCTCCCCACCACCACCAGCCCTTTGCCTCTCCCCAAATCTTCCCCTCCATCTTTTCCAAGTCTTTTCCAGGCATCTCCCTCCTCCCTCCCCCACCACTTCCAGACTCACCTGAGGGGGCTTTTCCCACACCTCCCCTCACGATGAGCAGCCCCCACCCCACCTCAAAGCCAGGGAAGCTGCTTTGTTTACATGCCCCCCCCCAGTTTTCCTTGAATGGGGGGGAAAGACCACCTGCTCAAGGAACCAGGGAGAGAGACACACGCCCCCCCCCGCCCCTCCACCCCGCCACCAGGTGATTTGGCACCTGCATGGAGCTGCCCCTCCCCCTCTTTCCTGCGGCCAACGAAGCAAATGGGGGAATGGTCTTTGGAAGGGGAGGATGTAGGAGGATGCCTCAGTTTTTAGCTCCCCACTTGTAAATGGGGTGGGGGAGAGAAGAGACCCCCGCCCCTTCCTCATATCTTGGGGGGGGTTTGCTTTTCATCCCCCCAAAGTTCTTTTTTTTTGGAATCCACTCAAGGTGAGTAATGGGGGGGGTTTAATACCAGTCCCCCCAAGGGGAGAATAGCAGCCCCTCCCCCACACTGAGGGGCGACCCAGGTTTCCCGCTGCCTTGCCCCTCCCCAGGCGGTGGGGGGAGGCGGTGGGGGGAGGCGGTGGGGGCTGGAGACCCCCCCCCATCCCGAGAGCTCCTACCTGGCTGCGCCGCTGCTGGGCCTCCTCGGCGCTTCTGCGGCTGCGGCCCCCGCCGCGCATCATAGAGCATGGCGGCTCCCAGCCCCATAGAGCGGCCCCCTTCGGCCGGACCACTCCCGCTCCCTGGCTGCTCTATGGTCCCATTGTCCGAAGGGCCTTCCCCTCCCTCTCCCCCCTCCCCGGAGAGGTAGCCGGAACTTCCGCTTAGAGCGGCTGAGGGCCGCGTGCCCGTCTATAGAACCTCCCGCGCCTCTATGGAAAGCCGCCCCAATGGAGAGCGCGCAGACGCGGCGTCGGAGGGCGCCTTTCCGGTTGACGTCACGTGAGTTTTAAGGGGGCTGCTCTGTTTCTTTCTTTCTTTCTTTTTTTTTTTTTTTTTGCTCTTGGCTCTCACGTTCAGCGAGCCCGGTCCCCCGTCAGCCAATCGCCAGCCGCGCGTCGGCTTCTTTCTCCGCCCCTTTTTCTGGCGCAAGGCCAATCGGCGACAAGGAACCGAGTGGAGTGGGAGAGCGTGGACGAGAGAGGCCGGAGAGGCAGGGACGGTTGCCACCTGTCGGGAAAGCGGCGCAACTGCAGGGGAAAACATTCGGAAAGAATGCAGAAAGAAGCCAAACGCTGAATTGTGGGAGTGAAAAGTCCCACCTCGAGTCTTTTTTTTTTTTTGCATTAATGAAGACCCCCAATTTGGGGAGGGGGAAGAGGAAAAAAAACAAAACCCCAAGGCAATGACGTATAGAAAGCAAACCTCTCAGTTTCTACCTGCTTCCTAGTTGCAGGTAAGCTGCTCCTCAACGGGGAAGCTCTCCCTCGACCGTGCAAAGAGGGAAGGTTAATTTCAATGTACGATGAGCCTCCCTCCGCCTAAAGCCAGCTCCCCCAGCTGTTTCAACTGGGCCAAGTGAATTCTGGGCTCCTCCCGCCTTTGACAGCTTGCAAAGCGGGCTCTTCTCTCCAGCATGGCGTGAGCTTCACCGGTGGAACTTCGGCCCCTTTGATGCCATCACAAGATGAAAGCAAACGCCCCTCTTCCTCCTGCAGGGACTGGGCTGCTGGGGGCGGGGGGGGCGTCCCAGCAACCCTCCTCCATCCACCCACCCCTCCTTCCTGGGCTTGTAATTTGGGAGCGTCCCCCAAACTCTCCCGGGCCCAGCTTCCCCGGTAACCGTGCTGCATGAGGAGGAGGATGGGCCTTGTAGTCCCATCGTTGGGAGATTGCTCTTGATCCGCTCTGGGTCTCTCCAGGGAGCCCCTGCTTTCAAAAAAAAAACACAAAAAAACCAAGAGCTGGGTTTGGGCACGTCTGAACGCGTGCGTGCACGCGTCTCGACCCCCCCCCCCTCCGTTGCAAAGCGACGAGCGAATGTTGCCTATGGAAGACGGGGAACAAGGGCCACGTCCTTCCCACCCACCCCCCGTCCGCTGGGAAAACCCGATGAGCACAATATAGTGTGCCAAATTAACACAAATAGCGTGCAAAATATGCAATGCACACACGCGTGCATCCCTGCACGATTTAGCAGGGGGGAAACAAGGGCTTGGTGAGCGTGCAAACCGTGTGTTAATATTATTATTATTTATTGATTTGATTTCTTTCCCCCTCCCCCTCCCCTCCCCTCTTCTGGTTCCCCTTCTCCCTCCGCGCCCCCACCCCCCGCTGCAGAAATAGGCTGCGTTCCCTTTAAATTTACCCAGGAGCCTTGCAAGGAGCCCCAGGGGCCCCGGGGGGGAAAAGGTTTCCCCACCCTGGCTAAGCCGGAGCCTGCTCGCTGCTTCGCTCGGCCGCAGGCAGGGAAGAAAGAAGGGGAGGGACGGGGACACCCGCTTTGCAAAAACGCGGCTGGACGAGGCGATTTTTGCAATTATCGGCCCGAATCGATTGCTATATAGATAGATATATATAGATATATATTGCATTTTATTTATGATTATTTGAGGTGGGGAAAGAGTTGGAAGATTGCATGCAATTGCAACCGAGCGAGGAGGAGGAAGGACGGGGATCGATCGGTGCAAAGGAGAGGAAGGGAAGTGGGGAGGGGGGGGGCGGCCGATGGAGGTCTAAAAGAGAGCGAGGGAGGCGGACGGAGCGAGCGGAGGGGCAGGCATGGAGCCCCCCCACCTTTCCATCAAGCAGGAACCGCTGGATTCAGGTGAGAACAAAAGGGAGCCCTTTGCAAAAACGGAGACACAGCAGCCCCCTCCCTCTGCTTTCCACCAACCCATCCTCCACTCCTCTCTTCCCCCCCCAACCCCCCCCACAACACAACTGCCCCAGTTTCTCCATCCACGCCACCTGCTGGCCCTGCTTGCATAGAGAGTGGCCCCCTCCCCCCATATGCTCCCCCTCCCCATGTTCTTCCACTGCCCTCCCCCCCTTTGAAATAAGGCTGCCCCATTCAAAACCACCGCAAGGGAGGAAAGGAGGGGAGGGGGCTTCCCAAGAAAAGGGGATGAGAGGAAGAGAAAGGAAAGGCAGGAAGACAACAGACAACAATCACTGCTTAAAAGGCATCCCCCCCTTCACCTGGCCAGACCCTCTCTGGCTTAGTTGGGGGGGGGGATAGTCTGGTGCAAGGGCCCCCCTTCCTCCTCCTCCTCCTGGGACCATCTGGAAGGAGGGACACCCCCCCCCCCAAATCCTCTCTGCTTTACTGCCCCAGCTCTCTGGATTTTGCACGAACTTCCAGAGTTGTGCCAGCCCCTTTTGGTTTCCTTCCTTAGGTTTTTTTTTGGGGGGGTGGGGGCTTTTGGGGTGGGGTTGTCTTTGGGGTTGAACATCTTGGGACTGTGGGGCGAGTGCCCCCTTCAGTGGGGTGTGTGTCTATATGTGTGTGTGTGTCTCCCTGGTTTGATTGTTGTCTTGTAAAAGAAGGGAGACTGCTGGTTGCTGGTTTTGGAAGGAGGTGTCCATTGAGACAGGACACAAACACACACACACATACACACAGGCACAATCTCACTCACTCTGAAGGTGTCTTCTGGGACACAAACCCATACACACACAACCTCACTCACCCGGAAGATGTCCACTGGGAGAGATAGACACCCACACACAAACACAACCAAAACACTAACACACTCGCTCGCTTTGAAGATGTCCTCTGGGAGAGACACCCCCCCCCCAACACACACACACAAATACTGGGAGAGAAGTCCACCTGCACAACAAACACACATTCACTCTGAAGGTGTCCATTGGGAGACACACACACACAAACACACACACAAATTCTGGGAAGGACACAACAAGCACACAACAAACACGCATTTATTCTCCCATTGGGAGACACACACACACACACTCCCTCTGAAGTTGTCCACTGGGAGAGACACCCACCCACTCAGGGGATGCTGGAACAGTCGTAAGTGTGGATGATGGCCGTAAGTCACTGTTTTCAGAGCCGTTGTAACAATCAGTAAACAAATGGTTGCAAGTCGATAATTACCTGCATTTCTTCTCCCTTCTCCTCCTCCATCATCCCTCATGTCCACCAAAGGCAGACAATTCTAGTGGCCCACCAACTGTCCAAGGAAGCCTACTGGTCACTCAGCAAATATCCTTTAGGGGCCACCCCAGAGTCATCAAGACTGATAGCCCTTGGCACTTACACAAATCAAATTTTGGGTGGCCAGCTTCTCCCGTGGTTGCCTTCCATACAAGTAAACCTCAACATGTCCCCATTCATTTAGTGACGGAAGTTACAACGGCAGTGAAAACAGTGACTTATGACCAGTTCTCCCCTTTTACGACCGTTGCAGCTTCCCCATGGTAACCAAATCCCGGTAAACCAGCTGATGAAAGCTTGGGTCATCTGGCAACCAGCATGTGTTTACAACCGATGGTCCTGGGCTCCTGTGATCAACATGGCTACTCTAAGGAAGAGAAGGACCAGGAGAGACAGGAGAGCAGCCTTCCAATATTTGAGGGGCTGCCACAGAGAGGAGGAAGGGGGTCAAGCTATTTTCCAAAGCCCCCCGAAGGCCAGACAAGGAAGAATGGATGGAAACTGAACCAGGAGAGATTCAACCTGGAAATAAGGAGAAACTTTCTGACAGGGAGAACAATCAACTCATGGAACAGAAGTTGCCTTTGGAAGATGTGGGAGTTTCATCACTGGAAGCTTTCAAGAGGCTGGACTTCCACCTGTCAGAAATGGTGCAGGGTCTCCTGCTTGGGCGGGGGTTGGACTAGATGACCTACAAGGTCCTTTCCAACTCTGTTAATCTATAGCAATCTATAGACCCTCCCAGCCAGCTTCCTTCCGACAAGCCAACTCAGCTTTGCAAAATGTGATTCGTTGAACAACTGACGTGATGCACTTAACTCTGCCAAAAAGGCGACCAAATCGGGCGCAGCTTCCTTAGCAACGGCCTTGCTTAACAGAAATTCTGCTGCCAATTCTGGTCGAAACTCAAGGACTACCTGGCAGACAGTGCAGGACATTAAAATCAAGGACAAACAGGCTGAAAAACAGCTGCTGTTCCAGAGCTGAATTCTGCTGTATAGTGCAACATTAATGCAATATCAAAGGTTTTCAATTCAATTGTATAGAATGCAAAGGATGTCTGTTTTTGTCTTGTTTTTGTATGTATAAAGTACACTGAAGATGGCATTTAATTTCATTGTACAAGGTGCAATGACAATAAAGGAATAAAGTAACCATGTTGCTTGTATCCTTACAATTTATATTGTTTTATTGTTTCCTAGTACGATTTGATTGCTAATTAGTAACCTATGACTATCACTAAGTGTCATATCTTATGGTTCTTGATGAATGTATTTTATTTTTCCTTTTTGTACACTGAGAGCTTATGCACTAAAGACAAATTCCTTGCATGTCCAATCACAATTGGCCAATAAAGAATTCTATTCCCTATTTTATTCTATTCTATTCTGTTCCTTATTCTATTCTATTCTCTATTCTATTCCTTATTCTATTTTTTATTCTATTCTATTCCTCTCTATATTCCATTCCATTCCATTCCATTCTGTTCTTCTCTATATTCTATTCTATTCCTTATTCTATTCTTTTCTATATTCCATTATATTCCATTCCATTCCATTTTATTCTCTTCTGCTTCCTAATCTATTCTATTCTATTCCTTTTCTATTCCTGTTTTATTCTATTCTGTTCTATTCCTTTTTTATTCTGTTCCCTATTCTATTCTATTTTATTCTATTCTACTCCTTTTTTATTCTATTCTGTTCCCTATTCTATTCTATGGAATAAAACCGAGCCTTTGTATCTTATCTCACCAGGAGATTCCACC
This sequence comes from Hydrophis major, assembly GCA_033807585.1. Taxonomy (NCBI): domain Eukaryota; kingdom Metazoa; phylum Chordata; class Lepidosauria; order Squamata; family Elapidae; genus Hydrophis; species Hydrophis major. Next base: position 101,372,143 of record CM066333.1, on the reverse strand, counting down.
TGTCCAGATTCCCAACATAGCGGTGAGTCAAGCTCTGGACATCTCTTGCGTCCCGCCGGGAACGGCTTGCTACGGGGGATTACCAAAAAGGACCCCATGTCCCTCTTGGCCGGAGGACGCAAATACTCGGACCATTGCGAAGCGCGAGCGTCCAGGCCTGGCAAAAGCCGGATTCCCGGGCGGGACCACCGGCGGTATTACCACGAGCACTGGCGGGCCGAATACCTGATGGACTTCAATGCGGCGCGTCATGGCATGATCTGCATGGTGTGCGGCAGCTCGCTGGCCACGCTCAAACTGAGCACCATCAAGAGGCACATTCGACAGAAACACGCATACTCCCTCACCTGGAGCACCCAGGAGAAGGAAGTCATCATGAACAGTTGGGATGCACACTTGGGCCTGGAGATGGAGACGGAGGGGGCCCGCGAGGCTGCCAAGGGATCTGGGGCGCCCCCCAGGGACCATGGTAGGCTGGGCATCTTTCGGGACAGGTTTCTAGATTTGGGTGGGTGGGTTGGGTGGCTCTGGTTTTGGCCTGGACTGGAACGCCCCAAAGTCCGCTTGTTGGGAGTTTAAAGCAGGAAATGCATGTAGGTTAGTGAAGAACTCATGTTGGATGGATAGATATCAAATGTATCTACCATATCGATTGGATTTCCAATTTTTATCAAAATTTCTTTCAAATTTCTGATTTTTAATTTCTAATTATCTTTAATGTCTAATCTTTTATCTAATTTCTAATCTTTAATTTCTAATCTACCTAATTTCTGATCTTTTATCTAGTTTTTAATCATTAATTTCTAATCTTTATCTAATTTCTAATCTTGTGTCTAATTTCTGATATTTAATTTCTAATCTTTTATCTAATTTGTAATCTTTAATTTCTAATCTTGACCTAATTTCTAATCTTTTATCTAATTTCTAATCTTTAATTTCTAATCTTGTATCTAATTTCTGATATTTAATTTCTAATCTTTATCTAATTTCTAATCTTTTATCTAATTTCTATCTAACATCTATCTAATTTCTGTTTAATTTCTAGTATTTATCTATCTAATATCTATCTAGAGAGACAATTTGGTGTAGTGCTAAGAGCACCACGCTAGAAAATGGGAAATGGTGGGTTCTTGACCCATCTTAAAAACAAAGCTGGCTGGGTGACCTTGGGCCAGTCACTCTCGCTCAGCCCTGGGAAAGAAGGCAATGGCAAGCCACTCTTGAACTCTTGCCAAGAAAAATGCAGGGATATGTTCAGGAAATCACTTCAAAAAAAGTTAACTTGAAGGCACAGACATCTCTATCATCTCTTATTCTATCGATCGATCGATCGATTGATTGATCTATCTATCAATCTATCTCTAGCTCATCTATCTTATCTATCATCTGTCCTGTATCTTATCTATCTATCTATCTATCTATCTATCTATCTATCTATCTATCCCTATCGTATCTGTCTGTCTGTCTGTCTATCTATCTATATATATTTATATCTCATCTATATTATCTATTATCTATCTATATCATCTATCCTGTATCTTGTCTATCTATCTTTACATACATACATATATATATATATCTATATCAAATGAGATAGATATCTTGGATTATTGATAGATGATAGATAAGAAATAAGATATATCATCTATGTTATCTATATCTATCAATCATCTATCTATCTAATTATTATCTATGTAATCTATCTTATTTATCTATCTATCTATCCCTATCGTATCTATCTATCTATCTATCTATCTATCTATCTATCTATCTATCTATCTATCTATCTATCTCTGTCTAGCTCATCTATCTTATCTATCATCTATCTATATCTATCCTGTATCTTATCTATCTTTACATACATACATATATATATATATATATCAAATGAGATAGATATCTTAGATTATTGATAGATGATAGATAAGAGTTATCTATCATCTATCTATATATCATCTATGTTTTCTATATCTATCAATCATCTATCTATCTAATCTATCATCTATGTAATCTATCTTATTTATCTATCATCTATCTAACTATCGTCTATATATCACCTATCTATCTATCTCTATCTTTCTGTCTATCTAATCTATCATCTATCTATCGATCGATCGATCGATCATCCTGAAAAAAATCAGGAGATATTTATAAAGCAAGACCATGGAGTTAAAAAACTCTATCTCTCTTATCTCTCTCTCTCTCTCTCTCTCTCTGGTTTCTTGAACAAGCTTCTCTTGACTTTCCATTCTTTGATTTTAATTCATTTAAAAATGTCAGCCACCTTTTAAGGTGATCGTTGTGTGGGGGTTTTACATGTATTTCCAGAGCTGCTCCAAACAGGTGGAATTGCAGACTATTTTTTTTCCCTACTTATTTCAGTATTTGAAGGCTGCTGTCAAATGTTGAATATGTGGCAGCACGTTAAAAAACAAATATTGAAATAATTGTTTTTTTTTAAAAATGAAAAAGAAGGGTGTCCTTACAGAGTTCAAGGTGGGCTTCTAAGTTAGGAAAAATCAAAAACAAACACAATTCTATAACCTGTCCAGCCAGTTCTAACTCTTCCTTCATTTCCTTCTGGTACATGCTCCAGCCAACAAGGGGGGGGTTGAGCCCTTCCCATTTCATTCCCAGCCACTTCCAGCTCTGTTCCTTTTTCTAAAAAACTCCCAACAAATTCTGATTTTCAAAAAAAGAATGGAACTTGCTGGAGAATGAAAAAAAAAGTTGTTTTACCTGTCTTGTTCCACACAGGAGAGGTCTCCCTGGATGGAAGCCGCCAGAGATGCCGTGGGCCAGCTCCTCTTCCCTCTCGCGGGGCACACCGTTCCTCCAGCTTCACCCTGAAATCTTCCTCGGAGGGCGAGTCCCAGAGTTTGGAGCAGTATTTGAAGCAATCGTTGCAGAGCTGGTTCCAGTCTGAATTCCTGATGGACTACGATCCCCAGGGCAACCGTCTCTTCTGTATGATGTGTGGTTCCTCCCTGCCCAGTTTGAACCTGGACGACATCAAGCGTCACGTGATGGAGGCACACCCCACTTCTCTTGGCTTCACCCCAGCCGAGAAGGGGGCTATCCTGGAGGCATGGAACTCTCGAGAGTTGGTGCTGGGAGCCAAGGGGAGAAACGTAGAGGACGCAGGTGAGACAGATATGGCAGGACTAAGGGTGATGTGACAGCAGCGTTCCAATATTTGAGGGGCTGCCCAAAGAAAAGGAGGTCAAACAAAAAGATGGAACATTTTTTCACATGTGGTGGCAATGCCCAAAAGATAGAAAATATTGGATGAAGATACAAAGATGGTTACAAGAAACTACAGAACAGCAAATAGAATTTAAACCTGAAATATTTTGATTAGGAATAATTAAGGGTGAAAGTTAGCAAACAAATACAATACATCATTTTACGTATAATAACGGCGGCGAGGATAGTTTTTGCACAGGGCTGGAAAACAAAAGATACCATCTGAAGAGAACCTGATACAAAAAACTGTGCTGAGATTGATAAACTCACAGCGGAATTAAAAGGCAAGGACGAATCGGAATATTAAACAGTTTGGGATAGATGGCAGAAATGGGTAGAACACAGAAATAAGAACTTAATGTATAGGAATAAATGTAAATACATGTATTATTAATGACACAGTACTGTTAACAATGTAAACAGATATGCAATTTTTTTTAAAAAAATAAATAAATAAAAGGGAAAAAAAGAAGAAGAGGGGGATCAACGTATTGGCACCAGGACAAGAAGCAACAGATGGGAAAAAGTAAAGAGATTCCTACTGATGAAAATGCGATCAGAAAAATATTCAGAATGTGCAGGAATGAATAGATGAGCACTTGCAATTAAAGAGAAGGGGCAAACTGAATATTACCAGATACAGGAACTATTTTATCGATGGCCAGAGGAAAAAAATAAGAAAGCTAGAAGGAGCTAATAGACTAGTGAAATATAGAAAATAGGTTTTTAGAATTAAACATGATAAGAAGAGGAGTGTTAGAGTGATAGAAATATTATGTATCTCATTAAGGATAAGAATAAAGATTTAATATCAAAGTGATGAATATGGTTGTCAGCTTTAAGTGTTATTGCACAAGATTTTTGTACCCAGACAACACACCGTTAAATGAAAGATGAATTGCATGTATTTCAAATAAAATAAAATAAAACTTATAAAAAAAGAAGCAGTGACGGATGGAAACGAATCAAGGAGAGAGAAGCAAGCTAGAAATAGGGAGAAATGTATTGACAGTGAGAACAATTAACCAGTGGAACCACTTGCCACCCCCACCCCCACCCCCCGTCTAAACAGGAGACCCTGCACTCTTTCTGACTGATGGCAGTCCAGTCTCTTCTTGAAAGCCTCCAGGGATGAAGCTCCCACAACTTCTGAAGGCAACTTCTGTTCCATGGGTGGATTGCTTAGATATTATAGATTTATAGAGTTGGAAGGGACCTTGTAGGTCATCTAGTCCAACCCTCTGCCCAAGTGTTGAGACCCAATACCATTTCTGACCGATGGCAGTCCAGTCTCTTCTTGAAAGCCTCCAGGGATGAAGCTCCCACAACTTCTGAAGGCAACTTCTGTTCCATGGGTGGATTGTTCTCCCTGTCAGAAAGTTTCTCCTGATTTCCAGGTTGAATTTCTCCTTCTACAGTTTCCATCCATTATTCCTTGTCTGCTTTAAAAAATAGCTTGACCCCTTCCTCCTCTCTGGGGCAGCCCCTCAAATATTGGAAGATGCTCTCCTGTCTCCCCTGGTCCTTCTCTTCCCTAGACTAGCCAGGCCCAGTTCCTGCAACCGTTCATTGTATGTTTTTTCTGTTTCTCCATTGCCAGAAACTGGCGTGTCTGCCCAGCAGGATCTGAGCACGAAAGAGCTGGACTCTTCGGCTTCCCCAGATCGCCCCCCGGCAGAGGAAGGGATGGATGAGGCCGGCCCGTGGGACTCGGAAGGTAGCAGCCCTCGCGTTCCGGCCCGGGGCCGAGACCACCGCCGCTACTTCCAGGAACATTGGCGGGTGGAGTACTTAATGGACTACAATGGGCTGCGCCATGGGTTGGTGTGCATGGTTTGTGGGAGCACCCTGGCCACGCTCAAAATGAGCACCATCAAGAGGCACATTCAACAGAAGCACCCCGACTCCACGCAGCTCAGTCACCACGTCAAAGCTCTCATCGTGCAGGAGTGGAACCAAAAGGTGGCCCGTCTTACGGATGCCGACGACTCCCAGCCGGAAACAGATGCGGAGGCGGACCAAGGTGAGGGAACACCTGTACGTGGGTTGCACGGGTGTAAAGGTAAAAAGGTTCCCGTCGCACATCCGTGCTAGTCCTTTCCGGCTCTAGGGGGCGCTGCTCATCTCCGTTTCAAAGCCAGAGAAGCCAGCACTATCCGAAGGCGCATGGAACGCTGTTCCCTTCCCACCAAAGGGGTCCCTGTTTTCCTACTTGCATTTTTTTTGTTACGTGCTTTCGAACTGTAAGATTGGCAGAAGCTGCTGGGACAAGGGACGGGAGCTCACTCCATGACGCGGCTCTGGGGATTCGAACTGCCAAACTGCCGACCTTTCTGATGGACAGGCTCAGCGTCTTAGCCACTGAGCCATTGTGTCCCTATAGGTTGTCATGAGGAGGCTGGAACTGCCCTGTTTGCTGTACAGGTTTTTGGTTTTTGGTTTAAAAGTGAGGCACATGACTGAGTGATTCTCAACCATGGTAACTTTAAAATGGACTTTTCCAGGATTCGTCCTTCAGCATGGATTAGGGTTAGAGCTGGCTGGGGGATTCTGAGAGTTGAAGTCCATCTATCTTAAAGCATGCTGATGGGGGGATTGTGGGAATTGAAGTCCATCTATCTTGAAGCAGCTGGTTGGGGAATTCTGGGAATTGAAGTCCATCTATCTTAAAGCAGGATGTCTGGGGGATTCTGGGAATTGATGTCCATCTATCTTAAAGCAGGATGTCTGGGGAATTCTGGGAATTGAAGACCATCTATCTTAATTCTAGGAGTTGAAGTCCATCTATCTTAAAGCAGGATGTCTGGGGGATTCTGGGAATTGATGTCCATCTATCTTGAAGCAGCTGGTTGGGGAATTCTAGGAATTGAAGACCATCTATCTTAATTCTAGGAGTTGAAGTCCATCTATCTTAAAGCAGGATGTCTGGGGGATTCTGGGAATTGAAGTCTACATATATTAAAGCATGCTGGCTGGGGGATTCTGGGAATTGATGTCCATCTCTCTTGAAGCAGGCTGGCTGGGGAATTCTGGGAGTTGAAGTCCACCCACCTTAATTCTTGGAGTTAAAGCCTAGATCCCTTAAACTTGCAAATGTTGAGCACCATCGCTCCAAGCTGGAAAGGGGAATAACCAGTGAGGAATCCCAGCCTCTGTCCCTTTGCATAAAAACACAGTTATCCCTGACAGGCTCGCCACTCTCTTTTTGTTCTCGCTTTCCAGCCGAGTCGCAGCGTGTTTACAAGCCACCTTCCTCTCCAGAGGATTCTCCGGAGGCCTGGGCCACTCCTAAGAGGGAGGAAGATGCACCCGGAGCAGAAAGGCTGGGCCTGCCTCAGCCATCTCCAGGGGTTGCCTCCACGCTGTCCAGGGCCCTTTCTCGCCGGAGCCAACGCCGGAACTACCAGCCTCGCTGGCGGGTGCAGTACCTGATGGACTACGACGAGCAGAAACACGGTTTGATCTGCATGGTATGCGGGGGCACATTGGCCACCCTAAAAGTCAGCACCATCAAACGGCACATCCTCCAGGTGCATCGGTTCTCTCTGGAGTACACCGAGCTGGAGAAACAGACAATCCTCGAAGCTTACAGCGAAAACGAGCGCATTGCCAGGCGCGACAGGGCTCCAGGTCCCAAAACGCCCGCTGTGGGCATCGATTCCGAAACTCGGGACCTTAAGCCCGGCACGAAAGAGGCAGGGAAAATGGCATTGGGTTACAAACTCTCTCTGTGTGCAGTTTAGCCAAACCAGCTCTTGGCACCATTGGAGAAAAAAAAACAACGGTGAATCAGAACAGTTTCTCCTCTCCCTGCGGACAGCCCAGAGGGTGGAAATGTTTTTCGGAGAAGCTGCAACTGGAGCCGACGCTTGCAGAGGCCCCAAAATTATTCTTTTCCTTCATGTCCGGAGAATTTGTTTCATTGCATGTTGTGTTCCAGCAGCAACAATATTATTATTTTTTTTGTTTTGCCCCTCTGGGCTGCAGAGATTTTTGACTCCGAAAACTTGGGGTCCAGGAGCTTATGGTACATGGAGAGCTGGAAAAAAAAAAATAATCAAGCCAAACAGGGAAAAAAAGCAAGGATGTCAGGAATGGAAAATCGAGAGGTAGACTTTATCTTGAAACTGTAATTGTCGTCGGGGGGGGGGGGGAGAAATAGTGGGTGTGCGAGCTGCTGAACCTTCACGCATGGCATTCCTTCTCCTGCGACTTTGCTTCAGGAAAGCACTTAATAGGCTGGTAGATGTGGTTTTATTTTATTTTATTTTGGATTCTTGTGTTGCAGTATTCAGAGGTACGAGCCGGCCTGCGGCAGCTTCGCTTATCAACTAGTTTCGGGGAAAAAAAAACATCCTTGCCTTACCACAGTTGTTGCTCAGGATTAGAAAGCATCTCTCCAAGCCAAAGCTGGGCCTAATAATAATAACCCTTACCTGGCACTCAGGTGGTGTGGACCTGGTGCAGACGGGCCAGCTTTTTAGGTTTTCCTTTTTTTAAAAAAAAAAAAAAAAGGAAGAAAACAAAATTGGGAAGTTGCATGCTACAAACCCACAGGGATTTTCTTCTCTGGAATCAAGCGTTAAGAAACGAAGAAGGGGGAACAGGTGGGAGAGGGAGTGAAGGAAATGTTGGCCAGCCTGTGGTGGGAAGCGGAGTTGTGACGTGGGAGGGATTAGCGCCAGGCATTGCGGACGGTTGGTGCTTATTCTTAAGCTTTCAGTTTTGCAACAGTGCCCTGCAATAAGCAAGGCCCTTTTATTCCAAAGCCTAGAGGACTGGGATGGCGAACCTATGGCATGGGTGACACAGGTGGCACGCAGAGCCATTTTGTGCGGGCACATGAGCCCCAGCCAAACTTACCTGCACTGTGCATGCGTGCACCTTCCAGCTGATTTTTTGGCCTGTTTGGGGCCTTTTTCGGCCTCCCAGAGGCTCGAGGGAATCCTCTGCAGCCTTTGTAGGCCGAAAAACAGGCCCGTTTCATCACTTCCTGTATTTCCAGAAATACAGGAAGTGACAAAATGGGCCCATTTTTCGGCCTACAAAGGCTGCAGAGGCTTCCCTTGAGTTTCTGAGAGGCTGAAAAATCAGCTGGGAGGCGCACACATGTGCAATGCAGGTAAAGGGGTGACAGGGATCATGCATGCATGCGTGAGGGGCGGGCGCATTGCCTTCTGGCACGCATGCAATTTTCAGCACAGGAGCCCCAAAAGGTGAGCCATCACTGCTACAGGAGAATTTCTCTGAGGATATTATGAATTCTGTTTCTCCTGCGCCCCAAAGCTGAATAATGACGACTTGCACCCAGAACTGGAGATTGGGGCTGGGGGGGGGGACGGACTGGGCTTAGGTGGCGCCACTTAAAGGAAAATCCCGGGGAAAAAAGTTCGCAGTTTTCTCTTGGCGTTGTATTTGAAAGCAGGCGTCGAAGAGCTGACCCATCACAAGATAAAATCAATTGATTCTGTGTTTCGTTACCATGCCAGGCATAGAAGCGGCATCAGTCACATGCTTTCTTCCGTGAAGAATTGAACCAACTCTTTTAAATATCCCAACTAATGCAGTCCAGGAAAACAAACAAACAAGTCTCATAAGATGCTTTGGCAGGGTTTGCTCTTCTGCTATGAATTTTGGCACTTCGGTCCTCCTGGATTCCAGGTTCGGTTCCTGTGTAGTTTGAGAGCATGGAGGACTTCCATCCGAGCCCTGGGTTCTCCTTCTAAAGCAAGTAGTAGGTGGGTTGCAGATCCTTCCAAAGAACAGGGCACAATTTGGAACGGTAGATGTAAATCCTGCCTAAGAAATGATGGGAGACTTATTACATCTGCTGGTCGAGAAAGAAGGAGAGGGGTGAGCTTTCTCGGAAGACCCTCTAGGCTGCACCCAAATTGTTTGACCTGTAATGGCTCAGCAAGGAGGGTCTTTCAGGAAACAGGACTTCGGAAAGAAGCAGGGATCAAATTGAAGAGTTCCTAAGCTTGGTGCTTTTCTTGCAGACGTTTCATGACCCAACCGGGTAACGTCATCAGTGCTAGAAGGGAGTTGGGATTGTGAAGGAAAAGGGGAGGAGGAGGAGGAGGAGGAACAGTGGGGACACTGGTGCTCTCTGAGCTAGGTTGTTTTCTTGCAGGCGTTTCAGGACCCAACTTGGTAACTTTGTCAGTGTTAGGAAGGTTTGTTTCAAATGGTGCTTCTAGCACTGATGACGTTATCTAGCTGGGTTACGAAACATCTGCAGGAAAACAACCAAGCTCAGAGGGCATCGCCTCATTTTAACCCTGAGCTACAAACATTTTCCTTTATTGGGGATCAAATTGATAGGAGATGAGAGGGGGAAAAAAAAGGATTTGGCATATTAGAATGACTGGCTGATCTGGGAAACTTACTTGGTTTAACTGGATTGCTGAGCAAAATAACAAGTTAAACCAGGAATCGTCATTGAAAGACTTTCCGGATCTTCCTGAATTACACACCTTCTGGAACTTCTTGCCTGCATCTTAGAGGTGCCTGGGGTCATCAGCAAAAAGAAAAAAAAAAAAAAAGTAATGTGCCCAATTTTCACCTGGTCTTTTATAGAATTGCAGGCTGCAATTGGAGGGCAATCAAACTGTATGTTAGCTCTCGGGCTCAAGCCACCCTAAAAGCTGCATCGCTTTGATATTCTGCGTTGCCTCAAAACAGCCAAAGCGATCCTAAACTGGTTTTGCAGCCGTTGCCCCGAAGGATCCCTGAACTTTTAATCTTTTTATTGAGAGTAATTAACACAGAAAATTCTCCACTAGATTCAAAGCGGGCTGCTGCGGGATAAACTGGTTTTTAAACAGCCCAAAGGCTTGCTTTGTGGATGAAAAAGGAGCGATCTATAAACTTAGGCACACCCATATTTTTGGCAAACAAGTTGCCTGCTCTTTCCTCTCTTCCCAAAATGATGTCGCCTCGTTTCTTCCTTCCATTCATCATCCCTAAATGGCCAGTTTTGTGGCTGGCCCTGTTTATGTCCTCAAAAGAGTTTTGCCACAAAAAAAACCCATTGCCAATGACGACAACGTTGTGACTGTGTGGGAACTTTTGTCTCCGTCGCTTGTGGGAGGGGGGGGGAAGTGTTTTGCATCGATACAAAATGTTTTTATATTATATATATATATATTATATATACGAGCACATTTTGTAAAAACAGGTTATGGAAGGAGGGGGGAAAAAATCCCTTTAAAAGTTCTGCTATTTTAAAACGCAACTCCGAAGGTTCCTTCTTTGCAAAGTTTTGGGGCCTCCCAAGTTTTCCCTTTTCCTGCTGTGGGTTTGGGAGTGAAAAAACAAAACAAAAACTAGATCGTGTGGGTCTGGTTTTGCAGTATGAGATCGAGTGCCAAGACTGGGAGATCCCCAGATATGGGCTATTTTCAAAGGGGAACGGGCAAGGAAGTGAGTTCGAATCCTGGCCATCTCTGGGGAGGGGAGGGAGCAATCTGCCATTATGGAAGGCAAAGATGTTGGATCAGAAAATACAAGATTTTGCCGTTTTGCAGGTTTTCTCTTCACTTCCAGCTGGCTGTGCCTGTGGCCTTCGGCTGTTGTCCAGCTGAGGTCACCTTTTGCCTCTGGAGTGTCCTTCCCCCTCAAATGGAGTGGATGACCAGGTGCTTTGCCGTTTCTAGCCGTTTGATGGGAGCTCAACCGTGGGCCGATTCTGGCGTCGGCAATCAAGCAAGTTGTCATATTCCTCATCTTAAACCAGGGCTCTCCAAAATGGTTAACTTTTTAAAGACTTGTGGACTTCCAACTCCCAGAACCCCCCAGCCGTCAAGGAAATCCAGGCTGGGGGATTCTGGGAGTTGAAGTCCACAAGTCTTAAAAGTCGCCAATCTTGGGAGACGTGTCTTAGACAAACGCAATGCCAGGGAAGAACTCAACCCGGCTGGCCCTTGCTTAGCACCAACGATGGAACTATTTTGCGGGTTGGGTGTGTTTTTTTTTTTTTTTGGGCAACCTCCCAAATTAAGTAGGAAGTAAATATGGGTCATTCAATTGTTCTTAAGCTGATCCTCTCTTTCCATTTAGTTGTGTCTGATTCTCGGAATCTGCCTAGAGAGACTTCCCGTGCCCTTGGCCATTGCCACCTTCCTGGGGCTGGGAGAATGGGGCCGGTCCAAGGTGACCCAGCTGGCTTTATGCCCAAGGTGGTACTAGAACTCCCCATCTTCTAGCTCAGGGGTCCCCAAATTTGGCAACTTTTTAAGACTTGTGGACTTCAACTCCCAGAATTTTCCAGCCAGCATAGCTGTTGCCAAGTTTGAAGGCCTCTATTCTAGTTCGATGCCTTCACCACCAAACTATGTTTAAGAAACATGAAATATGATGCTGACGCTGCTGTGCCATTAAAAAAATGAAGGCAACGGGACCCCAAAAGCACAACAGATTTGAGGGGGATGGGGGAAGGGCCGCCTTCTCCCCCCAAAAAGCGGGTTGACTGCTTTCATTTTTTTTCTAATTGCAAAAAAAAAAAAAAAAGTTTTGAAACGTTGTAAAATCAACAAGTGTTGCCTTGAAGGGACCATGCTACCGTCCCGTGTTGCTCTCTTTATTTTGAGGGGGGGGGGAACCAAAGATTCGAGATCACCAAGTGTTCCTTTATTATTCAACACCACATCAAAGGACAGTCGAGACCCCCCCTCCTCCTCTCTTCCCACCCCCCCCCACACTGTTAAGTCTCAAGCTTTCCTGGCACCCCCCCTGTCCCGTTAAAGCACATCAGATGCCAAGGGCCGTGGTGGGTAATTCTTGTTTTTTGCCATCTACTTATACATTCTTAAAAAAAAAAAAAAAAGAAGTCTGCCCAGGTGCAAAAGGGCATCTTGTTCCACAGTAGGCAAACACAGCAGTGACAGAAACAGATGTTGGAAGCATCTGGTGCAGAAAAAGGCTTTTAAAAAGGGTATTTGGGGGGGGTGGAGGGAGGGAAAGGGGGGGGTTTGAAGGGGGGAGAAAAATCAGAGGCTTAGGGGTCTCCTCGGGAGCAGAGGATGGCATAGAACAGGGGTGTCCAACCTTGGCAACTTTAAGACTTGTGGACTTCAACTCCCAGAATTCCTCAGCCAGCAAAGCTGGCTGAGGAATTCTGGGAGTTGAAGTCCACAAGTCTTAAAGTTGCCAAGGTTGGACACCCCTGGCATAGAAGCACGTTGGAAATGCCTGCAATTCTCTCAGTTAGTTTCTCCCAGTTAGTTTCCATTTTCACCAGAAAGGGAAAAACAGCCATGGAAATCCCTGGGAATTTTTTTTTTTTTTTTTTTAAATTTCTCTGCCCCAAAGGCTGCACACCTCCATGAGGACTAGCCTCTTTGCTCTTCCCTGAATCTGAATTTCAGCCATGCTCCTCTCTCTCTCTCTCTCTCTCTTTTCCCCAAGCAAGAATCGAAAAAAGGGGAAGGGGAAAAGAAAAGAAAAGAAAAGAAAAAAAAAAACGAGGGAAGGCCTTTGAAGGAAGATGAGGGAAGGGATTCCTGGCTATCTTTTGAGGCTAAAATGGGACGGAAAAAGGGGGAAGTGGGTTGAATTTTGTGTGTGTGTGTGTTTTTTTTTTTAGGACAGCCATTTGTTACAGCAGTTGCAGACTTTTTGTTCAGTTCAGGATCACACACCGGAGGGGGAAAAAAAAGAAAAATACAGGATTCGGGTGGAGGGAAGGAAGAAAAAAAAAAATGGAGGATGAGCTAAAAGAAAGAGAGGGAGCGAAGTCACGATGGGGGATGCAGAATATTTCAGGGAAGAAGAGGGGGAAAAAAATTGGGGAGGTGGGTGGATGGACTAAGGAATCTGCTGCACCAGTTTTGCAGCTTCCTTATCTCCCCATCCCACCTCCCCAAATTGGAGACCCCACATTTCACCAGGGAAGGAAGGGGAAAAAAAAAAAACTTGGGTTGGTTCCTTCCCCCTCACCTCTGGGGGAAACTGAGGAAGGATGGGGCCTTTGCTTTTGGGAGGTGGGGTGTTTTTCTCCAAGGATTCCCCCCTCCCCGCTTGCAGGGGGCTCTTTCTAAAGCCACACACACACACACACACACCCTTCTCAAGCTTTTAAAACTACCCGATAAACCAGATCATGATTATTCTAGTGCATTCGAAGAGCTCAGTGTTTCGGCTTTTTGGGGAGGGAAAAGGTGAGGATGATGGTAATAATAATAATAATAATAATAACAATATTATAATAATAAAACACAATCAGTAAGCTTGGAACGCAGACATCAAGCTGACTTGGCAAGTTCCTTCATAAGATACGAGTAACAGTGATTATAGCCATGACACAAAAAAGGGAGTAATTTTTTTTTGTGGGTGGTGTGGATTTTGTTAATGGCTGGGTCTTCGTGTGCCGGAGAAGATTATTCGGGTTTTTTCTTCACGGTGCCGGGCAGCTTCGCTTGGATCCTGGGGGAAGAAAGAGAACGAAAGGCCCTGAGAATGGAGGAGCAGGGCCACGGAAAACTCCCTGGTGGGTTCTGGCTGCAGCCGATTCTCAATTATTTTTTAAGAATGGAGATTGAACGCCTTGCAAAGGCCTTTTTTTTGGGGGGGGGGGCCCTCTGGGAGGGACTGAGAAAGCTAAAATAGAAGAGTATTTGCAACCCTGGGTTTTCTTCTGAGAGCCTTCACCAGCCCAGGGGGGGGGGGGGAGAGAAAAGAGAGATAAATAGCCCTTTGAGCATTTTTAATATCCGTAATCCCCCAATTATTTTTAAGAGGTTTCATATTTGATTGTCAAAAGTGGAGGCTACGATTTTTGATTGTCCAGCAAAGTGAAATTTCCTTCCCCTCCTTCCTTCCTTCCTCTATCCATCTCTTTCCTTCCCATCTATCCTTCCTTTCCTTCCCCTTCTCATTTTTCTTTTCCCTCCCTCTTTTCCTTCTTCCAACCCAATGTTCCTCCTTTTTCTTCCTTCCTTCCTTCCTTTCTTCCTTCCTCTCTCTCTCTCTATCATCTCTCTTCCCTTCCCATCTGTCGATCCCTTTCTCCTCCCCTTCCTTCTCATTTTTCTTTCCCCTCCTTCTTTTCCTTCTTCCAACCCAATGTTCCTCCTTTTCATTCCTTCCTTCCTTCCCTCCATCCATCCTATTTATCATCTCTCTTTCCTTCCCATGTGTTGATCCTTTCCTTCACATTTTTCTTTGCCCTTCTCTTTTCCTTCTTCCCTCCCACTCTCCGTTTCTCCTTCCTTCCTTCCTTCCTTCCTTCCTTCCTTCCTTCCTTCCCTCCCTCCTCCCCAACAACCTCAGTTTTGGCTAACAGCCTTCTTTCATCGCCAAGGGGAGTCCCGGGACAGACACCCCCCCCCCCCCCGCTTAGCACACCTAAACCACCTCCACCCATTCTGAGCAGCTGGCAGTGGGGAGAAATGTCTCACAACGATGAGACAGAGTCTTCTTCATTTCCACCTCAGAGACTGCCTAGAACTGCTCAGTGTCTTTTCATGATACTCACTTTGTAACGGTGGATTTGGCTTGATCCCGGATGATCCCGACATAATGGTCGATCTGAGTCTGAGGACCAAAAACAACAGGGAAGGCAGTCAGGGATAGCAAAGAGGGTCATACATTGTCAAAGTTATACAACTCTGCCCAGGGTGGTAGCAGTTCAAATGAAAAGTGTATTAGAAGCTTATTCTCTCTACAAGAACGTGAATTGCTGTCCAAACATATTGGAATTTCAATGGAATTCATGGTGGCCTAGCCTTAGATCTCTTGTGGGCTTGAAGAGACTCAAGACTGATGATGTGTTTGACCCCTCCTCCTCTCTCCCATTCATAGCTCTGGTCTGTCGCCCCCCCTGCTTTTAGGCCAGTGTTTCCCGACCTCGGGCACTTGAAGACGTGTGGACCAACTCCCAGAATTCCCCAGCCAGTCCTGCTTTGTGCCTTGCCGGCTTGGGAATTCTGAGAAATCTACATGTCTTAAAAGGTGCCCGAGGTTGGGAAAACCCTATCTTTAGACTTTCAACACAGGTCCCCATCCTCTAATTTTCTGTTCCCCATTTAAAAAAAAAAACAAGAGGGGGGATAAAATTCTGAAAAAGAATGCAGCAATATTCCATGCTTGAAAAATAAAGAAGACATAAAACACATTGCCTTCTGTTCTTATTTATTCTTCCAGTCCTAACAAGCTGTCCAAATGCCCCCGAAATTCTGTTCCTCTTTTTTTTTTTTTTTTGGAACACATTGCCCTATTCTCTGTATGTTTCAAAGCTTGAGAAGAAGTTTGTGATTCCCTGTTGCTGTTTTATCTAGAAAAAAAAAAAAAAGCCAGGAAATGGCCAAAGTCCCTTAATATTGTCAAAGTCACCAACTTTCTCCAAAATCCCATTATTTCAAGTAATCCTGGGAGACACAAACCCTATTATCGTTGTTATTATTATTATTAATATTCCCAAATGGCTTGCCCAGAATTCTTGGGACCGAAGTTACCTTACCTTATATTTCTCATAAACGACCGGCATGCTGAAAACCAGCAATTCTCCTAAAAAAAAAAGGAGAAAAAAGACATTAAAGGTCAAATGGGGTGAAGCTTGATTCCGGAGAGGCTGTGGGGCCAATCAACAGATCTCAAAAGCGACTTAAAAAAACCCAAAACCCAAAAGCGACTTAAAAAATTGAGGACAGGCCTCAGAATTGAAAGCAGGCCTCAGAATTGAAAGCAGGCCTCAGAATTGAAAGCAGGCCTCTCTACAGTAGATGCTCTTTCCCTCAGGAAGGGGGAAACTGCGGGATTTTTGAATAGGGGACTGGAGGCTCCAACATAACCAAGAACGGCTGCAGGAACTGGGTGTGTCCAGTCCGATGAAAAGAAGGACCATGATAGCAAGTCTTCCAATATCTCAGGGGCTGCCACTAAAGAAGAGGAAAGGGTCAAGCTATTTTCCAAAGCACCAAAGAAGGCAGGACAAGAAGCAACAGGTGGAACCTAATCACGGAGAGAAGCAACCTAGAACTAAGGAGAAATTTCCTGACAGTGAAAAGAAGTAACCCGTGGAACTGCTTGCCTCCAGAAGTTGTGAATGCTCCGACATTGGAAGTTCTTAAAAAGATGTTGGATAACCATTTGTCTGAAATGGGATAGGGTTTCCTGCCTCAGCAGGGAATTGGACTAGAAGACCTCCAAGGTCCCTTCCAACTCTGTTATTCTATTCTATTCTATTCTATTCTATTCTATTCTATTTTCTATTCTATTCTATTCTATTCTATTCTATTCTATTCTAATTTTCTATTCTATTCTATTCTATTTTCTATTCTATTCTATTCTATTTTCTATTCTATTCTATTCTATTTTCTATTCTATTCTATTTTCTATTCTATTCTATTCTATTCTATTTTCTATCCACTATATTCTGGTCTTCTATTCTATTCTACTCTATTCTTTATTCCAATATCCTATTTTATTTTCTAAAAAATCCATTCCATTCTATTCCATTCCTTTTCCTCATTCTATGCTATGTTATGCTATTCTTATTCCATCCCATTCCATACTCTACTCTACTCTACTCTACTCTACTCTACTCTGCCTCTACTCTACTCTACCTCTACTCTACCTCTACTCTACTCTACTCTACCTCTACTCTACCTCTACTCTACTCTACCTCTACTCTACTCTACCTCTACTCTACTCTACCTCTACTCTACTCTACTCTACTCTACTCTACTCTACCTCTACTCTACTCTACCTCTACTCTACTCTACTCTACCTCTACTCTACTCTACCTCTACTCTACTCTACCAAATTAGGCAAGAACCATCATCTCTAGACACTCAGAAAGAGGAAGGTTTAGGGCTGGGAGGAAATGCACAGCAGCAGAAGGTGATGGAGGGACCTTTCTTGGGCTGTTTTATCATGCGGTCCAGCAAAGAAAAGGGTTTTTTGCTTTGGCCATTGCTGATGTCCCTTTTCTTATCATGCTACCCAGACCGTTTTTTTATTCTGGATGGGCATAAGAACTGCCAGTTTTTCAAACAGGTGCCTTAGATAACTTTAAAAAAAAAAAAAAAACACCTTCTCCTTCCTGATGTCTCTTCCTTTATCGGGCTGCGTATTTTCGAGAGCAAACTTAAGAATCAATCAAAGCCGCCTGGAGTCACTTGGTAGAAAGATGGGTTATAAATAAAAATAGAATAGAAATGAAATGAAATTAAATTAAAATAAAATAAAATAAAATTTAAAATAAGTTAAAATAAAATAGAAATAAAATAAAAACACATTTAAACATTAAATTATAATAAATTAAAATATATTTTGGAAGAGGTGGGATGCTGTAGAGGGGAAGGTAACAGACTGGTAGTACTGGAGAGACCTGGGTTCAAGTCCTCCCCTCGGCCTCAAGAAGCTCCCCGAGAGACTCGGCCCATCCATCCCCCTCAAGTCAGCCTACCTCACAGGGCTGTGGTTCTGGGGAAAAACAAATGCCCTTTTGAGGTCCCCAATGAAGCAAATGAAACCAAAACAAAGAGTAACAAATGGAGGAGGAAGCAAATGGCCCCCTGCCTGCCTGCCTGGTCACTGGGGAACCATCCATGCTTTCATCTCTATCTCCATTTGCAACTTACCAAGGATGAGGAGGGTGATCCCATTAAAAATGGCCCCGACGTACGTCATCAGCCACATGACGACTGCGAGCTGCAGACCAAACAGGACAGGGCAAAGTTAGCAAGAAGTGTGCGCTCGGAGGCACTGAACAGTGAAACTGGGGCAGCCAAATCTCTTTTGATAGCAGTCAGGTTTTCCTCTGCCCACTGGTGTCCGACTTTAGGGACGGTTGCTCACCTCCGTGTCTTAACCAAGGGAGCCAGAGCCAGCCGAAGATGCTTCCGTCTTCCTGTGGCCAGCATGACTCTAGGCCAAAGGGGTACACAGAACGCTGCAGCCTTCCTGCCAAAGTGGTACCTATTTATCTACTCGCATTTCGCACGCTTTCAAACTGCTGCGGGGTGGGAGGAGTGGGAGCTGGAGCAAGGAATGGGAGCACACCCCTTTGCACAGCGCCAGGGTCTCGAACGGTCAACCTTCTGGGTGACAAGCTCAGTGTCTTAACCGCTAGGCCAGTGGTGGCGTACCTTTTGGGGCTCCCATGCCGAAAATTGCGGGTGCGCTCCCGTGCCAGCACCCAGAAGGCAATCCATGCGCCTCCTTTCACGCCCCCTGAGCATGCTTGTAAGACACACACACACACACACAGAAAACACCTGTGTATGCATGCCAGATTCCCAACGATCAACTGGCGGGCGGGCGGTGGACATGCCTACGCAATGGGGCTCTTCCAGGTGACCTTTCGTGTGTTGGCAGAAGTGGCACATGCCATAGGTTTGCCATCACGGTGCTAGGCCACCGTAGCTCTAGTAGACGAAGGGGTGTGTGGAGGGAGCCACCCCTTTCTCCTCCGAGAAGGGAAAAGAGAAGCCAGCCCCTTCCCTACAGGGCTACTTGTGGCTCACCTGGGAAGCTGCTTAGTTCACATTTTTCATGTGCCCAATAATTCCCCACCTCAACACTAAGCCCAAACTCAACAAGGTTAGGAAGTGGGATGGTAAGTTGGTTAGTCTGTGCCCCAAAGAGAGTGGGGAATGGAAGCCCCTTGCCTTGCCTCCTGCTGAGTTACCACCCGCCAACCTTTCCACGCCTGGCGCTGACCTTCAGTGAATCAACCAAATCTTCCACCAGGAAGAGGCGCAGGATGGCTTTCAGGATGTGATTGACGTGGACCAGGGCAGCGCTGACATAGTGATGGAAGGTCTCGGAGGAGAGGGCGATGTCCATGTCTAGGTAGGCTCTGAGGAGGGAAGGAGGAGAGTGTCACAGCGAAGGAAACACAGAGGTAGTCTTCAGCTTACGGCTGATCCCTTAGTGATCCTGAGGACACAGATGAACTTCCCGGTGGCCTCAAGGACCCTCTGAAAGGATGCAAATGACCAGCTGTGTCCTCAGATCAATGGGTCCTGCCACACCCATTTGCACCACTCAGGTGACCCTGAGGACACAGATGAACCTCCAAGTGGCCTTAACAACCCTCTAAAAGGATGCAAATGACCAGCTGCCTGCAAGGAGTCTAAATCCTTCCATTCCCCACCATTCAGTCAGAGCTGAAGATGCTTCTTGGAGGAGAAGCGAAAGTCCAGTGGCCTCTTGAAAAAAATAAAAGCACCTTTGGGACACACACCTTAAAGGTTGCCGAGGTTGAGAAACACTGCACAACAGTGTTTATTCTTCATCGTGCCCCATAAACACACATTTAATACGCTCTTGTCCGGCACCCAGAGGGCCCCTGGGAATCCCAAACCACTCAGTGGAGATCTGCCCATTTCACAGAAGGGACAACCGAGGGCAGAAGAGACCCAAAGGTGGACCCCAAAGCCCGCTCACTTGAAGGGATGGCCATCTTCGGATTTTTGCACAGCTTGGATGACGGACTTGTAGACCCGGAAGCAGATGGTGACGGAGAGCAGGGCCAGGATGAGGTACGAGACGACGCTGATGACGCTGAAGGCGGCCAGGGAGAGTAGCAGGATCAGGGTGGTGCTGAAGACGGTGCCCGTCTTCTTGACATCCCTCCAGAAGATCAGATCTCGCACTGGGGAGGAAGCGGGAAGAGGGAAGAGTTAGCAGAGGACAGCCGCGGGGTGGCGCAGGGTTTGCAGTGCGGTACTGCAGGCGGCTTCTGCTGCCTGCAATTTGGCAGCTCGAATCTCACCGGGCTCAAGGTTGGCTCAGCCTTCCGTCCTTCCAAGGTGAGTAAAATGAGGACCTAAATTGCTGGGGGCAAGAGGCTTACTCTGTAAACGGCTTAGAGGGGGCTGTAAAGCACTGTGAAGCAGTATATAAATCTACATACTATTGCTACCTTCCTTTCCTTCCTTCCTCCCTTCCCTTCCCTCCCTCCCTCCTTCCTTCCTTCCCTCCCTCCCTTCCCTCCCTCCCAGAATGCAGTATTGCATGCTAACTCTGCCCACTGCCAGCAGTTCAATCCTGACTGGCTTCAGGTTGACTCAAACTTCCGTCCTTCCGAGGTGGCTAAAATGAGGACCCAGATTGTTAGGGGAAAGAGGCTGACTCTGTAAATTGCTTAGAGAGGGCTGGAAGGCGCCGTGAAGCGGTATATAAGTCTATTGCTATCCACGATAAAATTGAGCGCAACAGCCCTGCAGGGGAAACCTGTACCTCTAAATTGCCCAGCCAGATGGGCAGTGTTTAAATTTGAAAATAAAAAAATAAATAAAAACAAATTACAACTAAAGGGAGTCCTCGACTCACCACAGTTCACTGAGCGACAGTTCTAAGTTACAGTTCTAAGTTACAATGGCCCTGGAAAAAAAAGTGACTTAGGACCGTTTTTCACACTTACGACCATCGCAACATCCCCCAGGGTCAAGCGATTTAAAATTTCAGGTGCTTGGCAATGGGTTCATATTTATGACGGTCACAGTGATCCACTTTGGGGACCTTCTGACAAGCCAAGTCAAAGCCAGATTCACTTAACAACCGTGTGACTTATTTGACAACTGGGATTCACTTAATAACAGTGGCAAAGAAGGTCATAAGATGGGGCAAAGCTCACTTAACAAATGCTTCACTTAGCAACAGAAATTTTGAGCTTGTTTGTGGTAAGTCAAGGACCACCTGTATTTACAATTGGGCTGTTTTGCAGCCTTCTAACGATGCATTCAGATTCTCATTTTAAACTAAAGGGAAGCCCCCCCCCATCTGAATCAGTGTCACGCCCCTGTTGGAGTCTGAATCCAAGGAGGAAGACGAACAGCTGATACAGGGAGTGGGAGTGTGGCTCCGTTGGCTGTGGAAAAAACTGGGGAAGGGCAAAGTCTGGCTGGGCAGAGCAGGGGAGAGGTCAAACGAGGGAATTCAATGAAAGACCCAGGCCCACCCTCTCTTCATCCTAAGGCACGCAGGGAGGAATGGAGAAGGGAGCAATGTAGGTTGTGTGGCTTAGGGGGCAGGAAAGGGCCCTGAATCCCTTCATTAGCCACAGCTGGGAAGAGAGTTTAAAAGAGATGCAAGCTGAGTGCAGCAGCTACTGGGAGCAAACATGACTTTTTATCTTGTGTTGACTTTAGTTATCTATGTTCCTGGTGTCTTCCTAACCGTGGATTGGACTTATAATTACAGTTTTTGTTGAGCATGTTTTGGACTTGATTCTCTGCAGCCAAAGGCTGTTCCTGGGAGAGTTTTTCTCCAGCCCAGAAGGTAACCAGGACATTGGGGGCAAAGTCGGAGCGAATAAAGGGACTTCTACGGATTATCTGACTGGGTTGCCTTTGTGCCACGCGCCTTTGGGTCATCACAATCAGTTTCCAAATATAAAGGAAAGAAAAAAAGGAATAGAAAATCTTTAAAAAAAAAAAAAAAGTTGATTGACACAGATTTGTAGTCGTAGTCACATAAAATCAGCCTCTAGTCACAACAGTTGGGAATTGCAATTTCCAATTCATTAAGATTGCCAAGAAGCAACACAGAAGCTTTCAAAAAAAAAAAAAAAATTATGACAGAATAAAACCCTCTCTTAATTCTTCTTCCATTCTCCTCAGGAGGGAGTTCCTGAACACAGAGTACCAGTTATTTGTAATAAAAGAAATACACCGATAATAATTCTGTTTCCAGAATATTTTTGTGGAGAATAGGCACAGCCAGTATTAAGTGAGACAAGGTTTTCTTTAAAAAAAAGGAAGCTTTTGTAGACTTCAACTTGATTATTGACAAGAGTTTTTATAAAGTTTTCATCGCAATCTACTTTTGAGCTAAAATTCTGCATTTCAGCTCTTTTTAAGGAGAGGAAAGGTAGAATGCAAACGTCCCTGTTTCTTAAATTTTTGGATAATGCTGTGGAGAGGACGGAGGGGGGATTCAAAAGCCAAACAATAAAAAACTTTTTTGATTTGTCTTCGCCTGATCTCTTCCTTTTTCTCCTGCTTTTCCAAAAAACGAAAAGGGGTCGATTTTAGGGCTTTTGCAGCTGTATACTGCAGGCCTGGTAATTTAAGCTTTCCTACTTAAGAGAGCAAACTGAGAGAGCGCTTTGATGTGGAAAATACAGATATAATAAATGCAATTTATATTCCTCAAAGAGCAGATTCAACTGAGATGCAAGACTACTCTTTCGATGATTTTATATATTTATTTAGCCACCAACCGCCTCTCCCCTGTATTTCAAAATCCTCCCAGTTTACAATACAGGTAGTCCTCCGCTTACAACCGTTCATTTAGTGATCTTTTGAAATTACAACAGGACTTATTAGGACCGTTTTTCACACTTACGACCACTGCGGGAAGAAAGGTTGTAAAATGGGGAGCAGAACTCGCTTGACAAATGTTGTTCCCTTCACAACAGAAATGTGGGTCGCACATCGAGGGCTACCAGTGTTATCGGTGTCAATGAATGCTGGGACCCCCATCTAAGAAAGAGATCTGGAGAATAAGAGCTCAGGCTTTGCACACAGGAAAAGCATGTGGGGCTAAATCCCCCCCCCCAAAAAAAAGAACCCAGACTTGTGGGAGCAACACAGAAGCAGCATTTACAACTCGACACAAGGCTTCCTCTGTTTGGGTGGCTGGGTGGAAATCCACTCCCCCTTCAGGGGTCCATGGGCCACGGGCAGCTGGCCAAGAATAAAAGTTGATCAAAGCCCATCCTTTGGAGGCTCCATGACCTAGAAAGGAGAGGGGGAAAAAGGGGGTGTCGGCCCCTTCTACCTCTTGTTAAAGATGCAATCTCCCCAAACTGAGCCCACAGCTCTCCCCCCATGTTTTTCTTCTGGGATATCAAAAACATCTGTTTTATTTTTTTTTATACCGTGCCATGTTTCAAACCCCATTCTGTTCTAAACTACAAATGTAGGGGAGATCTTCGGAATACTTGGTGAGAGAACATACACATAACATTTTTGCCAGATTTTAAGCTCCAACTCTCTTTCTCCCACACTTTGACAAGTTGTGCGAAACCCCACAAATGGCTCTTCCTCTGCCCCACTGCCCCAAACAAAACCTAGAATTGTAGGGCTGGAAGGGACCTCGGAGGCCTTCTAGTCCAACCCCCTTGCTCGAGACAGGAGCCCTTATATTATTTCAGACAATCTCTTCTTGAAAACCTCCCGCGATGGAGGCAAGTGGTTCTGCTGATGACCTGTTCTGTCAGATTTCTCTTCAGTTCTGGGTTGGATCTCTCTTTAATCAACTTCCTGCCCTTCAGGTGCTTTGGATAATAAGTTCACCTCCCTCCTTTTTGGGACAGCCCCCCAAAGTCCTGGGATGGCCCCCACCCCAATCCTAATAGCTGGACTGGTTCTCTTCCTAACCAACTGCTTTGAATTTTCATTATTAGAAATAGTCACTGGATTAAAAACAAAAACAAAAACCCAAACAGCTGCAAATTCACTGGCAATAGTTTACAGGGTGCAGTTTTGGAGGGCTATCCCCGTCATACCTTACAGGTAGTCCTCGACTTACAGCCATAATTGGCCCAGGATGACGGTTGTGATTGCAGTCCCTAAGCAAACACAGCAGTCATTAAGCGAATCCATTTTACCTAATGGGCATTTTTTTGCTGGAAAAACAAAGCAGACGCCAGAAACTGTCAAAAAGCATTAAATTGTGTGTGTGTGTGTGTATCCATCATAGACTTCGAGATCGGGTTGTAAATCACTTGTGGGTCCATCGTAACAGTCACCAAGCAACTGGTTGTAAGTTGAGGATTACCTGTAGTTCTTGTCTACAAAGCTCTAATTTAATGACTGATCTTGGTGAGAGTCTATGCAATTTAGTTGTCTCAGTGAGCATTTCACGAGTGGGGAAAGCGTCGTGGCAAAATTAGCAGCCAGGCTGATAAGATTCTCTCTGAAGACAGAAGAGATCAGGAGATCAGCCTCTTGAACTGTGGATAGTTAGATCCCAAGAACTGAGATTCTTGCACTCGATTGTGCATTGAACAGCTTGGGAATGGCAGAAACTGGAGGCCGAGTCAAAAGAGAAGCCAGCCTAGAATCCTTACATAGCCATAAACGGACTAAGTCCAACCTCCTTGCTATTCTGTTGAGCCTTATCTAACTCCAAGCAGCTGCTGATTGTTAGTTGAGAAGATTCTTGTGCATAACCTTTCAGCAATAAATCAGTTTAATTGGATCTTAACATGTAGATCTGCTCTTGCAAGAGAACCGCTAAGGAAACCAACGTGACCCAAAATCGTTATGCAGCTTTTATGGATACGACCTACAGAAAAACCTCACTTTCTTATACACTTTTGGATACAACTAATTTACAACTTAAGAGAGATATTCTGAAAGAACAAAAGATACTCGGTGAGCTATCTTCATTTTGGAATTAAGTAGAACGGGGGGAAAAAAACTACTATCTTAAAAGAATTTCAATTTAGAAGCCAAAAGCTTAACAAGATTGTGATGCGAGAAAGTTTTAAATGGATAAATGGGATAATGTTTTTAGAAAGCAAAAGGATTTTTGTGTGTGTGACAAAAGTGTCTTTGGAAATGAAACTTCATCAGAATGCTGCTTATTGTTGTTGTTGTTAAAAATAATATTAATATTATTAATTTTACAAATAAGAAGGTAAAAGTAAGCTTATCCAAGTGTCCATTGTCACCCCAGTGGAAATAAATGTAGTTTCAGTTTACTTTAGTTTTTATTTTATTTTATTGTCATTGAACCTCACACAACGAAATCAAACACCAGCTTCAGTGCACATCATGACCATGAAAATAAACACAAGCACACATCCTTCACACATTGAATAATAACCCAATAGCCATGGATATGCAGGAAGCCACATGCAAGCCACATCATTACCTTCTTGTGTGGTTTACCTGAGAATTGAGCCAGTAATTTGGTAATGGCGTGTAGTACGGACAGCGGCTCGGGAGCAAGCGGGTGAGAAGTTTTCCCAAGACTGACACTAGCGGGAACCAGCATCACGTCGACGGCCTGCTCAAGGCAGAGAGGTCTCTTCTCCAAGGCAGACTTGGGAGCAGACGCTGAAGCATCGGGCGGGAACTCACAGTACTGTCGGGAATGCCTCCCTTGGGGGGGAGAGAAGAGCGCAGGTCTCTCCATCTCGGCTTTCCTCCCCACCTCTTTGAGGGCTGTGATGGTGATGTGCTCGTGTTCAAAATCTGGCTTTGCTTGGGGCGGCTGCTGGAAGTAGGGCCACGCTCCTTGGGAACGAGCCGCCTTCAGCTCTGCCTCCGAGAACATCTCCACCGGGTCCTCGGGAGATTCACCCCCTTTGGATTTTAAGCACTCCTTCATGAAGTCCATAAAACTCTCGCTGCCCAGCCCATCGGGGCACACCATCTCTTTGACGCTGTCCAAGGTGATCTTTCTCGAAGGGTCTTCGGCCTTGGGAGTCTTCCTTGGCACCTCCAGTTCCCCAGCATCAAACACCTGCTTGGCTTTAGAAGGTTCTCTGGAGGGCTGAGATGCAGGAGAGAGTCTCTCCGTAGGCTGGATTGCTTTGAACTCATCAGCAAATTGCCAACGGCTTTCCAAGGACTGGGAGGCCATTTGGCCTTCCTGAAGCTCATCAGATGCCTCCTCCTCCTCCTCATCTATATATTCAATTTCTGCTTCAGAAGAGCCTGTGAGTTTGGAGAACCCCTGGCAATTCTCAACCACCACTTTATTCGGGAATGTCAGGTCATCTGGAGCATCTTCAATGACCGTGTCATCAGATTCTCCAGAGCTATCCACATCGGCGGCTTCAGGCAAGCATGGATTTGGCCAGGAGAGCTCGGCTGTCATCTGGACGGCTTCCAGAGGAGCACTTTTCACTATAGCTACGGCTTGGCCAACCGTGGCTTGATTCTTCTCTACTTTTTGAGACGGCTTGCCTTTTGGGTGGAGGCTGATTGTCACAGGCTGGTGAGCCTTGCCAGTTTCCATATCGCTAGGCCTCGCCATTGGTTCTGGAACACCGCCGCTGGTTTCGGTGGACGAGGCCTTAAAGCCTGCATTGATAAAGTCATCCGCCTTGTCTTCCAGGTCCTTGGGAATCAAGTCCCAGTTAAGCAGCTCGTTGGTGAAGCTGTGAAGTTCACGGACACATTTGGAGACTTCCTCTAGAGTCGCCGTGGTGCCTGAAGACTGGCGAGAGAGCCCCAGTCCTGAGGGAGGCCGCCCACTGCTACGGGCTTTTGCCTGGAACTCGCAAATGCTATCTTCTGGGATGTCAGTCAACAGCTCCCTTTCGCCGTGTATCACCCAGTTGCTCCCGATCTCCTTGGAACTGCTGGTCAGGACCTCTTTGAACTCCGTATCAAATTCCAGTTGGTCAGCAATGACCTCAAAGGGAGATTCGGGGGAGTCTTTTTCCACGGGTGGCTCAACGGCGACCCTGGGAGACGCAGTGGAATGTGAACTGAGAATCTCAGAAGGAACCTTCTCATGTTCGTCTTCCGAATTGGCCAACAGTGCAAAGGTGGTGTCTCCTTTTGACGCTCGTTCTATATCTGGCTGGCATCCATTCTGATCTGTCTTACCATCCAGAGAACTAGCTCCTTTGAAATTCTCCCGCGGAGGAGTCGCTTCTGTGATGGGGCCGCAGCTATGTATTTTGGATCCAACCAAAAAGGGCAATTCCATTTGGCGAGGAGATCCCACCGATATGGTCTCTATCCTTGAACGTTCCTTGGTCCCTTGGACGCTTCCTTGTTTTGGTCCTTCCAAGACTTCCTCTGATTGGTCTTTGGGGAGAGCAGATTTGCCGTTGGCTTCCCTCTGATTCCCGGAATGTGTTAAATAAACTCCAGCTGATGGGAGAGAAGACAGGAAAGGAGCAGGGAACTGCATCCGGCAAGCTGAACCGGGCCCAGGAAGATTCCCCGATTTAAACGGGGATACAGAGAGAGAGAGAAGGACGCACACAGGATCGGCAACAAAATGCCACAATCAAGCAGGCAACATGCTCGTCACGAAACGAAAGCCACGATTCTACCCTACCAAACTCTGCGCGCATGCATAAGATCGTCCCCTGAAGGACAGGAACATCGTAGGGAGGCCGCAATCCATGTAAACGTAAAAAATAAATAAATAAATAGTGACCAACATTTAATTTTATGGGAGGGAGACAGCTGAAGTCAGCCAGAGAGAGAAAGGCAAAAGAAGAGATCATGCTGGGCAGGTGAACAGAAGCAGCCACCCCTGCCCCAAATGCAAATAAAACTGTCTCAACATATTGTTTGAACAAGGCTCTCCAAACTTGACAGCTTTAAGACTTGTGGACTTCCAACTCCCAGAATTCCTGAGCTAACATGACTGGAGGAGGAGGAATTCTGGGAGTTGAAGACCACAAGTCTTAAAGCTGTCAAGTTTGGAGAGCCCTGTTGTAGAAGGTTGTCGGGTGCTTTGCAGGCCAGACGTCGGAATGATACAACCTGGGTTTCCCCTTGCAGTATATCTTATTTCTGCACCTACTTTGGGATCAACACTTACTTTTGTCTGACCTACCTTGTGCTACTCCTAAGGCAAATATATCATTACAACAGTTTATGGAGTGAACGACGGTTCAAAACTTCTTGCTTGCAGGTGTTTCATCACCAAACTATTTAACACCATCAGTGCTGCAAGGGAGTGAGATGCATTTGCTGTTTATTTACTATAGATAGTCCTTTCATTTAGTGAACGTTTGAAGTCACAATGGCACTGGAAAAAGGGACTTACGACCATTTTTTTTCCACATTTAACAACTGTTGCAGCACCCCCATGATCAAAATTCAGACATTTAGCAACTGGGTCATATTTACGACGGTCGCAGCATCCCCGGTGTGTGTGTGTGTGTGTGTGTATGTCACCCAATCCCCTTTAGCGCCCTTCCGACAAGCCTAGTCAACGGAGAAAGCTAGATTCCCTTAACAACCTTGTGACTAACTTTAACGAAACTGCAGTGATTCACTTATAACAACTGTGGCAAAGAAAGATGGTAAAACGAGGTAAAAAGTCCACTTAACAGCCATCCTGCTGAGCAACAGAAATTCTGGGCTCAATTGTGGTCGTAAGTTGAGGAGTCGCTGTATTGTTTCTTCCAGCTACAATCCTGAAAGATAACGGACCAGATGACCTGGGGGGAGGGAGGGGAGGGGAGAACACAGGTGGAACACCTGCTTTGCTTGTATAAAGTTTCAAAATTCATGTCCAACATCACCAAGGTCAAGAAAGAACTGAGCAACCTGGAAAGGTAATTCTCAACTTGCAACCATTCAAAGTTATGACAACCCTCCTCACCGCCCCAAAAAACTATTTACAACCTGGTTTTGAAGTTCTAACGTTGTTCCCACCACCACAAAGGTCACATGACTATGTTTTGGGAGCCCTTACAGCCATTTGCAACATATCATGGTCTAATGACCACGATTTACAACGCGTTGGCCAGAAACCGGTGTTTATTCCAAGTTTTTTGCGGTTAAATGCCAATTGTGTATGAGTTCACTTAACAACCAAATGCTCATTTAGCGATTGCTTGGGGGGAGGGGAATGGTCGTAAAGTCAGGTCTGCTCACCTGGTGCCCTGATTTATGACCGTCACAACTTAAAAAATGGTAATTGCCAGGCTTAACTACAGTTGTAACTCGAGGACTACCCGTATTGGAGATGGTGATGCAGTGGTTAGAAAGCAGTGCTGCAGGCTACTTCTGAGTGACTGCTGGCTGCCAGCAGCTCGAACCTCACCAGGCTCAAGGTTGACTCAGCCTCCTGTCCTTCTGAAGTGGGTAAAATGAGGAGCCAGACTGTTGAGGGCAAGAGGCTGACTCTGTAAACTACTAAGAGCGGGCTGTAAAGCACTTTGAAGCGGTATAGAAGTCTAAATGCTATTGCTATTACTCTCCCTCCCTCGTGGTTATAATGCAATATTGCAGGCTAACTCTGCCAGCAGTTCAATCCTGACCGGCTCAAGGTTGACTCAGCCTTCTGTCCTTCCACGGTCAGTAAAATGAAGACCCAGATTTCTGGGGGCAAGAGGCTGACTCTGTAAACTGCTTGGAGAGGGCTGGGAAGCACTGGGAAGTAATACGTAAGTCTAAGTGCTACTGAGCCAAACAGATCCCAAATCCAAACATCTATTTTTTCTCATAAATGCCAAGAAATTCCACTCCCAAAGCGGGAACATCCATTTCCGGACATGACCCGCTGCATTTTCAGAACTCCCAACCATAATCCTAATAGATTAGAATAATACGCAGAATTAAGGCAACCGAAGTTCCAAGCCCCAAAAAATTAGCTGGACTAAATTCAGGGAAGCTCATTTTTCCTGGGTGTGGGCAGTGATTATCAAAGTGGCATGGTGTGCCAGCTCCTGAAGGCATCATCATCATCATCACACGCACACACACACACACACACACACACACACACAGGAAAAAAACCCACATCTTTTTGGTTACGCAAGAGATTTGTCTTCCGAAATCATCCACAATACAGGAATTGGCAGGCTGTTTTCTTAAAACAAGCGCAGGGAAAGATGCAGGAAATATTAATGTGGGGTGGTTTTCTGAGCTTTCGGTGCTTTTCTTTAAGACATTTCACGACCCAACTAGGTAACGTCATCAGTGGTACGTGAGAATGGGGTGTGTTCTCTCAAGGTTCAACCCCAAGTTACAAATATTCTCTTCAATCAGATATCATGCTTAAGGAATCTAGGAATTGTGTTCTCCAGGAGTTAAAGGAAGATTATGGTCAGCTTTTCCCCCTTTAGATTTAAAGACAAAGGCAATTTTTGCAATCTTAATACACACCACCTATCACTAACATCGGATTGCCCAATTGCACCATTGATCAATGGGAAGCCAGCGGAAAACATGCTCCAGCTTGCAGGCACTTCTAGTGTGACCTTCCCAACACCTTTAGTATTTGCAGTTGAACATGAAGCCTTTAGTGTTCGACCCCTGAAAACTGGAAACACCTCTGTGAGCTGAATTCTCAGAACAAAGGCAACTCAGCGTCAACGTACATTTTGGTTATTTGCAGAAGCACCTCGCTTCCAAACCCTTCCATCTGTCGAAAACACCCGGGTTAAAAAGATGCACGGGAGTCCCAAAAAGAAACTCTTCTGACATGCCAGAGAAGCTAAGCAAAAAAAAATCTTCGCTTCTATTCTCAGCAGCCACACAATCTCAACAGGCCAAAGCTTTGTATATTTTGGAAAGAAAGAAAGAAAGAAAAGAAAAGAAAAGAAAAGAAAAGAAAAGAAAAGAAAAGAAAAGAAAAGAAAAGAAAAGAAAGAAAGAAAGAAAGAAAGAAAGAAAGAAAGAAAGAAAGGAGGGAGGAAGGGAGAGAGAGAGAGAGAGAGAGAGAGAGAGAGAAAGAAAGAAAGAAAGAAAGAAAAAGAGAGAAAAGAAAGAAGGGAGGGAGGAAGGGAGAGAGAGAGAGAGAGAAAGAAAGAAAGAAAGAAAGAAGAAAGAAGAGAAAAGAAAGAGAGAGAGAAAAGAAAGAGAAAAGAGAGAAAAGAAAGAAGGCAGGGAGGAAGGGAGAGAGAGAGAAAGAGAGAGAAAGAGAGAGAAAGGAAGGAAGGAAGGAAGGAAGGAAGGAAGGAAGGAAGGAAGGAAGGAAGAGAAAGAAAGAAAGAAGAGAAAAGAGAGAGAGAAAAGAAAGAGAAGAGAGAGAAAAGAAAGAAGGCAGGGAGGAAGGGAGAGAGAGAGAAAGAGAGAGAAAGAGAGAGAAAGAGAGAGAAAGAAAGGAAGGAAGGAAGGAAGGAAGGAAGGGAAAGAAAGAAAGAAGAGAAAAGAGAGAGAGAGAAAAGAAAGAGAAAAGAGAGAAAAGAAAGAAGGCAGGGAGGAAGGGAGAGAGAGAGAAAGAGAGAGAAAGGAAGGAAGGAAGGAAGGAAGGAAGGAAGGAAGGAAGGAAGGAAGGAAGGAAGGAAGGAAAGAGAATGTTCCTAAGTTAAACCCACCACTACCTTCACACTTAAAAAAGATTTGCAGACCAGAGTCCGAAACTGGGACACATATTCCTTTGCAGGCCAAAAGTCCAATGTCTGGCTAATTGATGCCTCCAATTTAAAAGAAGCCTGCAAGAGTCGAAACGACCTTCAGCAGAATCAGTTGTGATCTGCAGGCACCAAGTCGCCTTTGGCCTTAATATCTTGCTTAGTCAGAGGCCTTAAGAGAAATGGAAAATCATTCTGACTCCCCTTCAGAAAAAAGAGCTGCCAGCAAATCCAGGGCTTCACTCGCTCAGCAAACGCCATGAAAATGGAAGGGATTATTTAGCAAAAGTCAGGGGGCCCAAACACACCTGCGCTTGGCAATTCCAACATCCAGAGTTGGCTTCTCGCTCCAGAAATGTCCTGGTTTGGTATTTGGTCACGGGACTAAAGTCCCAGCCAAGCCCTAAGTGCCTGCCAGGTTAGAGAAAGTTGGCTTAGGGGTCCCCTGCAATCCAGAAGATATCCTCCCCCAACAAAAAAGCTGCACAACGAGATTTCCTGGATGATTAATTTACAGAATTTATGATTCCTCTTCATTGCAAACCAATGAGTCAAGCCAGGAGATTTACTCATTGTTATCAGTCATGATAGCTAAATAGGAATGTCTGTTTCTTGGAAGCCTTATATTAATATCTATTGTTGAGCGGGACTGCCAGAGATATTTTTTGGTGCCTGTGTATGTGGGAGGGTTACCTGAAACCCCTTACGAAGAAAAGGCGCTGCGTCTGAGAGATGCTGGGTATCGTGAGCTCGCTTCCCATTTTGGAAAAGACTTTAAATCAGTAGTTCTTAATCTTTTCTTCCCCGTAATGTTGTGGTTAGCCGGCAGCAGGTGCGGACGGCCGAGGAGAGCGAGGACTCAGGTGAGGGACCAGGACCATTGGGGAGGGGACTGATGCCTTCAGAGAATGTGGGGGCTGACAGCAGCGATGAGAAGGTTCCTGAGGAGCCTGTGCCAAGTGCGCGTGCGTACAAGATTGCTCGCAGGAAAGAACAGCTACAACACCACGGGCGACTTGGGAGTAAGGCTGCAAAGTAATGGCCCCCTCCTTCAAGAAGCTAAAAGCCAGCTGTGAAACTTTGCAGAAGGCAAAGACGTTTTGAAACTCCAGCCTCGTGGACATTCCAGTATCCTGAGTTTGCATTTGAATATTTTTGTCTTGCAAATTATTTCTTGGCTGTTATCTTTTGGCAAGCCTGGCACACATTACAAGGTTTCTGTTTCTTTGGGATTGTGTTTGATTTGTTGGAAAAGGGCGTGGGTCAGAATAGATAAAAAGCTTTTGTGGCTACGGACCCCCAAAGGCTTCACTCAAGATTTCAATCAAACTGTTTTCAAGCCTTTGCACCCTGTGGACTACAAGGTCAGAACCCCTGGTTTAGATCAATCCAGGGATTGTTGAATTAATAGACTGATCTTCAAATGCCTTTCCAAAGGAACACAATGCCCAAGGGAGCTCCTTAATGGTTACTACCTCCCAAGCTGGACTCTTGATCATGGCCGATAAGCTACTCTGGAAAGAGGCCTATTCACTGGGGACCAGCCTGTTCCAGGTCAAACCACTTTATTTTGTGAACTGGGAGATTCTGGTGATAAGAACAATCAACCAGTGGAACAACTCGCCTTCACAAGTTGTGGGTTCTCCATCACTGGAGGTTTTAAAGAAGGGACCAACATTTGTCTAAAGTGGTAGAAGAGGGTCTCCTGCTTGAGCAAGGGGGGTTGGACTAGAAGACCTCTGAGGTCCCTTCTAACTCTGTTATTCTAAAAACAACCCTGGGATGGTGCTCATTATCGAGATGAGAGACGGAAAGAGATGTCGGAAGACGAGAAGCTGGAAAACTCTTGGATTAAAACTTTCAAAACAGAATTAATCCCGAGAGGGCTTTGAATGCCAAAACCTACAAAAACTGGCTTTTGCCAGGGCACTCCGCTTCCACAGGACTACAGCTCCCACAATTCCCAGCTAGCATAACTTTGGAATCATAAACCTGGATGCATTATCCTGATTCACAAACGGTGACCACCAATGAAGGAAACCACTCCGAGCACTCAAACTGAGTTTGCATTGCACCCCAAGTAATGGCGTGTTTAACCAACGTTAAATAAAACCAAAGTAATAATGCACTTGCTAGGTTCGCCAAGTACCTCCAACTGAATCCAATCCGACCACTGAAGACTGGCAACCTTGGTGCTAAGCATCCCAAATATGTTTTTTTTTCTTTCCTAAAGGTAACTAGACTTCCTTTGAAGAAGTTTTGTTTCTCATGCAAGGAGCTTCTTTAGTTCTGAAGCACCTTTGGGACAACCTGGCCGACTTGAGAATCTCCACAGACCCTTGGTGCTCCTGCTATAGACGGAGGCTGAATCAGTCTGTGGAGTCCTACCCATCTTCCCCATTTCCTTCTCAATGTTTTGTCCTGAGACAATTCAACTTTCCTTCACTGTTGCTACAACCACCTTCAACTTCTGTGCAGTTGCCAAAAATACTTTTATTCCCCTTCCTTCCTTCCTTCTTTCTTTTTCCTTCCTTTCCTCCCTCCTTCCCTCTTTCTTTCTTATTTGCATTCGGTACTTCGGGGGACACAAAAAAAAAAAAAGAAGCAAGCTTAACGAGACAGGTGGGGAAAATTAATTCACGCAAGAAACACAGTGCAGGGAAGCAGCCACAGAGTCAGAGCACGTCATATAATTAAACAGCACCACGGCAGGAACATTTCAGCACTTCGTAGCCAAGCTGGGTCTCCGGTGGATGCGGAGGGATCAAAAAAAGCAGGAAGAAAAATGTTTTATGGTTTCCAGAAAAGAAAAAGAAGGGGGGGGGGGAGAGAAAAAAGGCTGTAACTGCTTTCCTGTCCCTGAACCCTCCCACCCAAAATATCTATTTGGGGGGCAGCTTCCTATTCTTTACAGCAGTTCAAAAAACAGAGGCTGTAATTACAGATGTTAAAAACCTCTATATGGAAGCATCCTGCAAGGCACAAGATGCTATGATGGTATGTTTCTGCCATGTGGGTTGAAAGTGAGCTCCCCATCCGAACCCCCCACCCCCCAAAAAATCCTTCAGAGGTAGCCAGGTGGGAAGTTATAGTTCATAAGTATCTACACCGGTGCTCCCCCATTTTGGGGGGGTGCAAGGGACCAGTTCCATGGAAAGGTTTTTCCGTGGACCGGAGGGGGGCATAGTTTCGTGTGCTGCCTTTCATCCCACAGATGGGGTTTCGACTGTTTGCACAACCTGCTTTCTGGCATGCCACAGACTGAAGGGCTGGGGACCCCTGATCTAAAGGGCCACAGCCCCCTTCCCTTCCTGCAGGGCCTCAGGTAGCTTTTAGCTCTTATAAAACGACAGCCTCCTTGTGGTCAGAACCAGTTGTGATCCTTGTTTTGCATTGTATTCAACGGGAAACATTTTTCTTCCAGGGTGGGCCGATACCAGAAAGTAAGTTGTCTTTGAAGCGTGTGTGTTGCACAAACACACCTTCAAACATCTACTAATAGAAGAGCTTCTTTGTAGCTCTGGGATGGAACTGTGGCATCTTCGTGGACGCCATTCTTCTCTGGTTTCATCACAAGGCTGGCTAGATTTGGACTTCAATGGGCAACAACTTGCCAGGACTTTGGATAAGTGGGAATTCAAATTTTGAGCCAGAGACACCTTCTCTCTTAGATATGTTAGTGGAAGCTTACGTTTCCTGGCCACCTAGTTTCTCGAAGGCCAAAGATGAATAAGCCAGTCCTTCTGGCTCTCCCTGCATGGCTCAGCATCTCAAGTCTACAACTACGATCACCAATTCACATAAGAGCTCTGACGTGTATAGGAGGCGGCTTCTCTTATCTAGGTGCCTAAACAGCCCACAATAAAGTCTTTCCAACTTCCTGTGGTTCCTACCGATGACCTTGTTTGCCCTTCCAAATATCCTGAGCGACTCTTTCAGGTTGGGAAATCCGGTGATGGCCATCTGAGATGCCAGGGCGCCCGAGACAATTCCAAGAGGCTTTTTGTTAGCCCCTCAAA
This sequence comes from Hydrophis major, assembly GCA_033807585.1. Classification (NCBI taxonomy): domain Eukaryota; kingdom Metazoa; phylum Chordata; class Lepidosauria; order Squamata; family Elapidae; genus Hydrophis; species Hydrophis major. Next base: position 101,336,914 of record CM066333.1, on the reverse strand, counting down.
ATTGTTTTTAAAAATTAAAGAGGAGCAAAAGTTGAGAGATCTCTACATCCCAATGGATGTTCCTGGATAACTCTCTCAAGAGAAGGGGGGAAGGAAACAGGGTCAAGGGAGACAATGAATTATGTGTCTCAGAATCGGTTTTGTACAGGTCATGCCGACATGTTCGCTCCGAATAAATTATTTTAAGTTTTTGAAGCTTGGCTCAAGGCTCATGATTTAATTGGGGCAACTGCCAGAATCCTGACAGCGGGGAATTCTGGGAGTTGAAGTCCACACCTCTCAAAGGGCCCAAGTTTGGAGATTCCCTGTTAATAGTTCAGTAACTTCAGCAGCTTAAAGATGTGTGGAATTCTGGGAGTTGTAGTCCACATATCTTGAAGCATGCTGGCTGGGGAATTCTAGGCGTTGAAGTCCACATCTCTTTAAGAGTTGCCAAATTTGAGAATCACTGCTTACAGACTCCCCTCCCACAATCTAAGCCAGATTTCCTACTGGAAAGAGAAACCAGACAGGAAAAACAACTTTGGCAAGAGGAATTTGCTTGGAAAAGCGCATGACTTGGTCACTGGGAAACTGACAAAAAGCCGAACTGAGAACTTGATTCTTCTTAAAACTATCAAAGCTTCACTATTTAGAAAGATAATTGTCTCTTTTTCCCCTGCAAACAGAATCAGATCGATCAGAAATTATCTGCTTTTGAATTCGTGAGGAAAGGCCTTGCCTGAAGCTCATGGCCAATTCTGGCCCCTATAGAACACAGGCTCAGCAAGTTGGCTCCATCCAATCTTTTCAAAAGTCTGTAGAGATTCTCAGTCACCCTGAACCTGGGGGGAAAGAAAAAGAAGCACCTTTGGGGACAACCTTTTCAAAACTTTTTGCTACCTCTCCTGGTTTTAGGGAAGGCCATGGACGAGCAGCCTCGGAGGTCCCATTTGCAGGTTGACCGAAAAAGGGAAAAACCTTCTTTTGACCCCAGTTACAGCCTCTTTCAACATTTTTCTTTCAGAAGCGAGGGGAGGAGGATTGTACAAGAAAATGACAGACTTGCCTTGTGAGGTCGAAAAGAGAGAGACAGGCTGAGAGGAAGTAACAAAGGAATCTGAAAGGGAAATACATAGGATGAGACGTGGTAACCCTAAAAGAGGAGGCAAGCAAGTACACGGTTAATCAGGAAGGTGCCGAGACACCTGTTCTCAGGTGCCCGTCTGGAAAACAGCAGCGGGAAGGAGGGGTGGTGATGAGAAGAATGGGAGGCTGCCCACTCACCTTGATGCAAAGTACCTATGAAACCCAGGGCACCTGCCCAGCTCTACCCTTCTGCTCCAAAAGGGAAAAGGACAGGCGCATTGACTTAAGTGGTTCCGTTTTTAAAATTAATTTAGGAAGCAAATTTTGCTTGGGCATCATGGAAAGCCAACAGCATAGGTGGCCCCTGACTTCTTAGCCTGAGCAGGGGGTTGGACTAGAAGACCTCCAAGGTCCCTTCCAACTCCGTTATTCTTACGACCATTCTTGCAAAACCTCTGTTGCTTAAGCGAGACGGCGGGTGAGCGAGCTGTGCCCCGATGAGTGACCTTTCCTTTCGACAATTGTTAAGTGAACCTGGCTTCCCCCTCAACTTGGCTTGTTCAGGGATGACCTGACCCCAGGACATGGCAACCGTCATAAGTAAGAGCTGGTTGCCAAGCGGTACTGGGATGCTGCCACGGTCACAAGCATGAAAAACCCTTTTTCAGCACTGTTCCAACTTCGAATGACCGATAAAGGAATGGCTATAAGTCAAGGGCTATCTGTAGATGCTATTCAACAGGGCAGTGGATTTCTTGGGAAGGTGGTAGACAATAGCACTTATATACCGCTTCACGGTACTTTTACAGCCCTCTCTAAGCGGTTTACAAAGTCGGTCTCTTACCACCAACAATCCATGTCCTCATTTTACCAACCTCGGAAGGATGAAAGGCTGAGTTCAACCTTGAACCTGGTGAGAATCGAACTGCCAAACTGCTGGCAACCAGCAGAAGTAGCCTGCAGTACTCCACTCTAACCACTGCCCCAACCGTGGCTCAGTCAAGGTTGGGTGGCTGTCTTAAAGGAGGCGCTCTAGGAATGGGCTAAATCGGGGGTCCCAAAAGGTTGAGGGATCACTGGATCAAACGATATCCAAGATCCATTCCCTTTACAAAATAATTACAAAATTCTAACACCGTACACAACCTCCCCAAAGTCCCCATCCTTGGCCTTCCAAATCAGTCTTTGGTTCAGTGTGGAACAGACACATCTCAAAAGAACGTACAATTGGTTCGGCTTGGCAACTATCTTCCTGAGAGCATGAAGAAAGAAAGAAAGAAAGAAAGAAAGAAAGAAAGAAAGAAAGAAAGAAAGAAAGAGAGAGAGAGAGAGAGAGAGAGAGAGAGAGAAAGAAAGAAAGAAAGAAAGAAAGAAAGAAAGAAAGAAAGAAAGAAAGAAAGAAAGAAAGAAAGAAAGAAAATTTATCCAACCTTTCCCCAAATTCAACCAGTGTGGAAAGAAAGAAAGTGGAGTAATGTGCCCAAACTTGAGATGTACCAATTTAGCAATGCTTCTGGCATGGTGCCCAGCACTGAAAGCATCCTAGCCCCTCCTCTTCACCCCAAAATTTCGACACCCAACCTATTTAATCAGCCACGAAGAATGACTCTTATCTTTGCCAAAGACTAGTTGACAAGCCCTGTTTTGGGGGTTTTTTTTGGTTGGCACCTGGAGGCACTGCAGGAGGTGAGTTTGTCTCTGCTTTTCACAAAAAGCACATCGGCCCTTGCAAAGATTTGCAACCCCAGCAGTGGTGAGTAATGCAGAGGGCTCTTTTGGTGGCTGCCCGGCTGGGATTTCTACCAAAGTGAAGCCACTGTGCTAAAGCTTTCAAAACGTTGGGAAAAGGTTCACTGGACTAAATAACTTGATTGTCGCAGAAAGCGTCAGGCAAGACGGTTCAAACCACGGGCAAAATTTTGAATAGAATAGAGCATTCTTTATTGGCCAAGTGTCATTGGACACACAAGGAATTTGTCTTGGTGCAAATGTTCTCAGTGTCCATAAAAGAAAAGGTACATTCGTCAAGAGTCAAGAATCATCAGGTACAACACTTAATCATAGTCATAGGGTACAATAAGCAATCAAATCATACCAGGAGACAGTCAATATAGATCATAAGGATAAAAGTGACAAAGTTACAGTCATACAGTCACAAGTGGGAGGGGATGGGTGATAAGGAGTGATAAGAAGAGTAATAGTAGTTCACTTTGTAAATAGTTAAACAGTATTGAGGGAATTAATTGTTTAGCAGAGTGATGGCTTTCGGGAAAAAACTGTCCTTGTGTCTAGTTGTTCTGGTGTGCAGGGCTCTATAGCGTCGTTTTGAGGGTGGGAGTTGAAACCGTTTATGTCTGGGATGTGAGGGGTCTGTAGATATTTTTACACACCTCTTTTTGACTCATGCAGTATACCGGTCCTCGATGGAAGGCAGGTTGGTAGCCATTGTTTTTTTTTGCAGTCCTAATCACTCTTTGAAGTCTATGTCTGTCTTGTTGTGTTGCAGAACCAAACCAGACAGTTATAGAGGTGCAGATGACAGACTCAATCATTCCTCGGTAGAATCATTGCGTACATTTCTGGCCCTTTTCATTTTACTCAAGTGGCCTGAAGTATAGCGAAGGAACCAAAACTTTTACAACAAGAGCCAAAGGTTAACAATCACACACACACATGAATAAGCAGAGAGAGAGAGAGAGAGAGAAAGAGAGAGAGAGAGAGAGAGGTGCCTTAAAAAGCTACCCAACGTTTTAAATAGGTTGAGCTCCTGAATAAACTGGTGCTGAGCTATCGAAACGCCCCAATAAAGCAGTCCCATTTTTTTCTTGATTCATCAAAGAGCTCAGGGAGCAACCTAGTCAAATATTTAGCCTGCTCTTTGATTTGCAAATGAAATGCTAATTTAATTTGCCAAGCAGCCATTTATATGCCCCTGCTACATCCTGCAAGGCAGTGTCAGCAGCAACCCAGCCCCATTTTGCAGAAAGGGAAGCTGAGGCTGGGGGCGAAGTGGGGGGGGGGAAATTAAAATTAAAAAATAAAGCTGGCTACAGGCTATCTAACTGACTTACCAGGAAGATTAAAAAATGCAACGGGGGGGGGGGGGGGCTGGCTTTTTTGGTTTCTTATATATGCTGCTGGTTACTACTTAATACACACAAGAAAGTTTTTTTTTTTCTTTTTTTGGTCTGCTTTTCGAAGTGAGGTTGGATTGGTAGGAAGCCAAGCAGCCTGACGAAGTTAACATCTTCAAAAAAAAAAAAAAAAAGGGGGGGGCAGATCTAATCAGGTCTAAACCTTAGATCCAATCTGAGTTTAGCTGTACATTTTATTTACTTAAGCCGGTTTCTCACGTTCTGATGCAGTTTTTCAGGCTCTGCTCATCCCGAGTTTGGCAAGTGGGAAATGTTTAAGCCAAGTTCTCCCACAAGGCAAAGCTTTGAGGCTACTGAAATCCATCCTTCGCTGCTTGAAATACCAGCTCCATTGTACAAAGAGTCCTTGATTTACAAACTATTTGTTTAGCAACTGTTTGAAGTTACAACAGCGGTTTAAAAATAAAAAGGTGACTTGCAGCCACTCACCGGCACTTACTACCAGAAGATAAGAGGTAGCTCTCGGCTTACAACAGTTCATTTAGTGACCGTCTGAAGTTACAGAGCCATTGAAAAAAGGGACTCGTGACTGTTTTTGACACTTATGACCGTTGTGCCAACCCCATATCCAAGTGAGCAAAATTCAGACGCTTGCCCCATTGTACGATGTTCCTTGCCACCGTTGTTAAGTGAACTATTGCATTTGTTAAGTGAGTCACATGGTTGTTAAGTGAATCTGGCTTCCCTATTGTTTTTTGCTTGTCAGAAGGTCGCAAAAGGGGACACTGCGACCGTCATAAATTTGAGTCAGTTGCCCAAGCGCCTGAATTTTGATCACATGACCGCAGGGAAGCTGCAATGGTCGTTAAGTGTGAAAAACGGTCCTAAGTCGCCTTTTCCCCACGCAGCTGTAACTTTGCATAGTCACTAAGTGAACTGTTGTAAGTCAAGAACTAACTGTAGACCTTGCAGAGAAGAGCAACCAGCATGATGAGGGGACTGGAGGCTAAAACATATGTCGAACGGTTGCAGGAACTGGGCCTGGCTAGTCTAGGGAAGAGAAGGACCAGGGGAGACAGGGGAGCAGTCTTCCAGTAGTTGAGGGGCTGCCCCAGAGAGGAGGAAGGGGGTCAATCTATTTTCTAAAGCACCTGAAGGCCAGACAAGGAAGAATGGGTGGAAACTCATCAAGGAGAGATTCAACCTGGAAGTAAGGAGGAATTTTCTGACAGGGAGAACAATCAACCCATGGAACAGAAGTTGCGGGAGCTTCATCCCGGAAAGCTTTCAAGAAGAGACTGGACTGCCCTCTATCAGAAATGGTGTAGGGTCTCCTGCTTAGGTGGGTGGGTGGGTGGGTGGGGGTTGGACTAGTTGACCTCCAAGGTCCCTTCCAACTCTGTTCATCTGTACCCTTCCTCAAGAGGCAAAGCCCCCTCCTTCCCCTCCCAATGGAACTGACTGCCCATGTTTACTGAGGCTCTTCGGTCAAGTGGAGAGAAATTGTCCTTTCAAAAGGAAAACAAAAAACAAAACCAAGCGTTAATGGCCATTTTATTTTACTGAGGCAACCCATGGCACGCTCTCGTGGATCAAAGTGGAGAGCCACACACGTGACGAGGGCCGAGGAGGGTATGGGGTTGAGACAGGCTTGGAAGGCTGCCCTAGAATGCCTTTGTATATATAAAAAAAAAAAGTACAGCCTGTATAGTCTCGGGGCAAATGAGGCAGAGAAATGGATGTGTGGCTATCTTGTGTAAGGCCCAATTTAATCCAGCCTGTTGCAATAATGACTTGAGGGATTGAAACCAGGCTAAAGGCACTAATCGAGGCTCTGTTTGAACTCCGGGGCCAGCCTTCCTGGTGGTTAGGTTATAAAACAAAAGGCCAGCACCAAACCCAGCGGCCCATATTATCGCCTCTTGCAATGCCTTCTGTGAGCATCAATACCCCACAAGGACCTGCCATTTGGGCTGCTTATTTTGGAATACACTCATTCTCTTTTGTCCGGATGGTGGATAGTTAAACAAGCCGGAAAGATTGGGAACGACCACCTTCAACTCCTGTTTCTTTGAATTTCTACGTCCTCACAACTTTTTTGGGGGGGAGGGGGAGGGCGGGCACGGTTGTTAAGCAAATATGAAGAACGGTTACAGGAACTGAACCTGGCTAGTCTAGAAAAGAGAAGGACCAGGGGAGACAGAAGAGCATCTTCCAATATTTGAGGGGCTGCTACAGAGAGGAGGAAGGGAATCAAGCTATTTTCTAAAGGAATAATGGATGGAAACTGGACGAGGAGAGATTCAACCTGGAAATAAGGAGAAACTTTCTGACAGTGAGAACAATCAACCCCTGGAACAACTGTGATAGCATCATCACTTGAGACTTTCAAGGAGAAATTGGACTGCCATTTGTCATAAATGGTATAGGGTCTCCCGCTTGGGCGGCGGCGGCGGCGGGGGGGGGGTTGGACTAGATAACCTACAAAGTCCCTTCCAACTCTGATTATCTGTTAAAAGACGGAAAGTCTCAGAGTTAAGTGAATCCAAACTTCACCCTACTGACTCTGCTTGTTAGAAGCCGGCAAGGGACAAACCCGAACGATCCAGGGTGCTTGTAATTTGTTCTTCATGAAAAGTTTATGAGCCTCCGTGCTCCCTTCCACCCTCTTATGAAGGTCACTTCCCTCCCATGGAATGACTAAGGCAGTCGTAGTTGGTCAAACTTGGCCTTTGCCAATTAATCCACATCCAAATCTATTTGAAGCATCACTCGAACTGGAGGTTTGAGGGACTGGACAGAACGGTTACAGGAATTTGGGTCTGTCTCCAGTCCAAAGGTCTCCAAACTTGGCAACTTTAAGACTGGTGGACTTCAACTCCCAGTCTTAAAGTTGCCACTTTTGGGGGACCCTTGTACTAGTCTAATGAAAAGGGGGGCTAGGGGAGACATGATGGCAAGTCTTCCAATATCTGAGGGGCTCCTACGAAGACGAGGGGACCAAATCATTTCCAAAAGCATCAAAAGGCTAGACAAGAAACAATAGATGGAGACTAACCAAAGAGAGAAACAACCTAGAACTAAGGAAAAATTTATTGACAGTGAGAACAATCAACCAGCTTGCTCCAAAAGTTCTGGAAGCTTCATTACTGGAGGCTTTCAAAAAGAGCCTGGACAGCCATTTGTCTGAAATGGTAGAGGGCAGGGGTCTTCAACCTTGGCAACTTCAAAACTGGTGGACTTCAACTCTCAGCAAAGCTGGCTGAGGAATTCTGGGAGTTGAAGTCCACCAGTCCTAAAGTTGCCAAAGTTGAAGACCCCTGCCCTCTACCATTTCAGACAAATGGCTGTCTGGACTAGCTTTGTTCGAGTATTTTCCCACGTCATTGTAGTTGTGCTTTTAAAGTTGTGGCAATGTTTCGGCAGAATCTCAAAAACTGAAACCACTGTAAAAGTCTGACTCACAGACGAACACAATACAGAAGCCTGATGATGGCAGATGAGATTCTGCCGAAACGTCGCTACAACTTTAAAAGCACAACTACAATGACGTGGGAAAATACCCGAACAAAGCTGAATACCGTATGTATGTATGTATACACACGCACGCATACACACACCATACATGCATATACACACACACACACCATTTTTTATTATCTTGATCCTTCCTCTTGGCTAACAAACCATAAAACTTATCCCATATTTTATAATAGTCCAATTTACCAATGTAAGGCAAAGATGTGTGTTAGGAGGATTGTACCATGTTCAATGGTTTTTCATGTATATTTTTTGTTTTTGTTTGTGTTTGTTTAAGAAAAACGTTTTTTTTTTTTTTTAAAGAGGGGGTTGGACTAGAAAACCTCCAAGATCCCTTCCAACTCTATTATTCTAAGCCAGGCTAGGCAAAGTGAAAACTGGCTATTCAGGAGAAGAAAACATAGTCAAAGCTCATCCGTTGCTGGCAAAGGCGTGAATTAACTATTCCATTTCAATCCAGACAGAAAAAAACGTGTTATTTCTTGCCTCAAGCTTCCTATTCAAGAAAGTTACATTTCCAAAAAATGCACAGAAAGGAGTGGTAAACCAACCGATACACTGTAAATTTATGAAGATTGATGATTTTTTTACTTTATGTTTTGTTTTGTGTGTTTTTGTTTGTCGTTAAAATCAATAAAACTTTTATCAAAAAAAAAAAAAAAAGTTACATTTCCAGAACACAAAAAACAAGTTTGGGGGAATTAATTTTCCAAGTCCTCTCCTTTGTTCTAAACAGAAGCAATGCGATGCTTAACGCACAGTTTCAAAAGAAACACCCAAACGCACCGTAACGTTGCATAATTCCTATTTATCTGGCAGTGGCAGTCTGATGCAGCATTTCAAAATGTCTGTTAGGTTGAATGCATCTCGGGCAGACCTGGCAAGCACAATCCTTAATTCTTTTTAAAAATCAGCAGGAACTTAGTCGAGCCTTTTCAGGCCCAAACCGTCATAGAAGACGGCGATGAAAACAGCTTCTGTACGAGTTTAACAAGAGGGTAGTGGAAAGGCAACGTTAATCATGCTTAATAATGGCCCTGCTGGCTGGGGATAATGGGGCCTGCATATTGAAAGGGTTTGCCATGAGCTATAGAAAGAAACCGACAATCACAACATGGAAAAATTAACTGGACTTCAACTGTCTAACTCTGGGACAGTCTTGAGTTCCCACTCAACAATTCAGAAGCCAAGGCAACCCAAGAGTCAAGAAACTGAAGATTGACAGGGAACCTTCTAGCAAGGTTTCTGAACCAGTTCTACAACTCGTGTAGAAATATGTTAATTATTACAGCTCCTTAATTTGCCCACTTCTTGCCTTTTAGTCATGATTTACTAATTTGGCAAGTGGTACTCCACCCTTACACCAGGTAAGCCCATGCTATTCTGTCTGTAGATGTCCCTTTCCAACATACTTGTCAGTAGATGAATTCCTAACCCACCCAAATATTGACAAATTCTAGGTTTTTAGCCCTCTTTACGTTACAATCCTAATGGGTTTAACTTCACACAGTTGGAGGGACAAAACATTTCCCATTTTGCATTTCGGTGGCCAATAGGCCTAAGGAAAGATTTCCCCCGCCCCAGAGGTACAAATTCATAGCATTAGCTGGAATTTGGCCATCATTTCCTAACCAGCTGGATTTTAAAAATGTGTTTCAAGCACACCCTTTTAACACGAATATTTATACTTAACCAATAGACACCTTGCATTCTTTCTTTGAAAAGTCTTTGTTGCTATTAAAGTGGTTTGACATTTTAAGTTTTCTAGGTGAGACCACAATGGTGGAAATCCATGTCAGAAACAGATGAATCCAACATACTAGTACTCTGTGCATGCAATCCTCAACTTACGACCATAACTGAACCCAAATTTTCTGTTGCTAAGTGAAAGAGTTGTTAAGTGAATTTTGCCCCATTTTATCACTTTTCTTGCCAGCCCAGTTAAGTGAAGCACTGTAGTTAAGTTGGTCACAAGGCTGTTAAGTGAATCTGGCTTGACTTTTGGTCACAAAAAGAGGATCATGTGACCCTGGGACCTTGAGACTGTCATGCATACGAGTCAGTTACTCAGTGCCTGAATTTTGATCACGTGACCATGGGGATGTTGCAATGGCCAAAGCGTGAAAAACGGTAAGTCGCTTTTTCAGTCCCGTTGTAAATTCGGTCACTAAACGAACGGTTGTCAGTCAAGGACTACCAGTATAATCTGTATGAGTGAAAGGCATTATGCATTTCTTTTTTTTTAAATGAAAATGGAAAAGTCCATTGCTTAAGAAAACAACTGTGTGGATCAGGGCTGCCGATAATTTTTGCAAAATCAACAAAAGGTGAGCAGTGAAGTCTACACCAGTTACACCACCAATTTTATTTATTTTTTAATTACATGTTGGATTCAAAAGAAACTTAAGTTAGCCTTCCTCTCTGGTGGATTTAAATCAAAACAAGCCACCTGTCGTGGAAAGGAGCCCCCCCCCCCACCAAAAAGCATTCAAGCCCTCCGCATATCTTGTTGCTCCTACAATTTCACAGATCACTGCCGATACAAGCTTCCATGCTCAACTCGGCATCCCAAAGAGCTAGAAACCTGATCTCTACTCACAATCTGGAGCCATTTGCCAATTTCTGGCTTTGTCTGGTATTTTTGCAGAGCAGATGCCCGAGACACTCTTCAAGACCTCCTAAAATTATGTCACCGTTTGAAGTCGAGACATACGGCCAGCTGTTCATCAATGCTGATCGGCCTCACCCCAACCAAGACACACACACACACACACCCCTTCTCCCTTCTTGGTGTGTGTGTGCCTGGAGCAAATGCGAGACATTTAAAAAATGAAAAAAAAAAAAAAAACCTCCTGTGTTTGTCTTAGCAACGAGAAGGGACAAGGGAACACCTGGTTCTGTGCATCACACTTGAGCATTAAAATGTGACCCGTGGGCGTAAACCCATTTTGCATACCAAAATGCAGGGCGTCACAAGCGAATGGGACTTAATTCGAGAAACGGCAGCAAACCCAAAAGCGATGGCGATGCAATATATAATAAACACAATTTCATATTTAAATCGTCTTGTGACAAAGGCATGTCTTCTTCCGGTTACCAACCAGGGCCTTCGCTCTCCGGATTGCCTAAAATAAGGGAGATGGTTTCAAACGGGGGGGGGGGGCAATAAAATCTCTTTTGTGATGGCATTTCCTTTATGGAGGCACACGCACACACCTGGTACCAACATCATTACTCTTTTGGGGCCCAGGCAAAGGTTTTTATTTTTTATTTTACCCCAGGCCCTTCTGAAAACCAGGTTAGCGTTGGAGAATTTCAGAGTGTTACTTTACCGAGAGGCTATGTTGTATTACTGCATTTAACACTGCAGCCCTCCCACCTCCAACTGCACTGCTTACAGCAGAAAACTGCAATAAAGAAAGGCCCAAAAACCATGAAACCAGCAATGCTACGAGGCTTCTTGGAGAATGCAAACCACGGGCCAATGCCGCTCCGATTAAATGACTTGGAAACTTAATCGTCACCAAAAGGACTTGATTTTGGTCGTGGGGGCCTGGAGACGGGACTCATGCAGCAGGCAGGTGGGTAGAGAAGGGAGTTCAACCCGAGAGCAGCTGGCTTGGAGGTGCAAAGTGTGTCCAGGGATGAGTAACCTGGTTTGCTCATCAGGGTAAGAGGAGGAAGCTACAGACGGAGAGGGGCTACTTATTGAGTGGCGCAGAAGCGCGACCTTTACTCTGTCTGGCAAGGATCCTTGTAAGCAAACCATTTCTGGTCAGCAGGTCCCCGTGAAACCCTGGAGGTTTTAAAGAAGAGGCTGGGGAATGCCTGAAATGTTATAGGGATTTCTTACTTGAGCAGGGGGTCGGACTAGAAGACCTCCAAGGCCCCTTCCAGCTCTATTATTCCATCAGACGGCAGGGCGGGATTTAACCCCTTTCGATCTGGAAGCCTTGTGGAGAAACCATGCGGGAGATAGCCAGCTTGCTTCCCCAAACCAACATCCATAGCTAGAATAACAGTGACAGGTGGGAGATACATTACAAGCTCCAGCTCCCCCAAGAAAGGCATCATTCTCCCACCCTCCCTTCTCCAAATGGGGCAATCACCCGCGTGCCAGATTAGGTCGATATGCTTTTCTGCAAAGGGCCGGATCGTGCTCAGGAATGAGCCAGCAGGGTCAGCCCACCCCACCCCCACAAAACCCCCCCCCATTTTTGCTGTCTTGCCCCGTTCTTTTCTCTCGCCCTGAGCGACATCTGCAGTGCAGGTTTTTTCTCTCTCTCCCTGCGACGGAGAAGAGGCGTCTTTTCTTACCAGATCCTGGGAGAAGAAAAGCTGCCCAACCCATCCAGACGATGGAGGGGAGAGGGGAGCCTTCGAGGGGAGGGGGAAAGCCCCCCCCCACTTTAGATAAAAAGGGCCTTTTTGTCTTGCCTTGATCCCCTCAGGATCAAGGTCTCCAAAAGGCTTTTTTTTTTTTTAAAAAAAAGGAAAGATCAGAGCCACAGGGGGGAGGCTTTCCCAGAAGCAGTTTTTTTAATGTATTCCTAACCCACCCACCCCCCCACCCCCCCAAAAAAAAGCAGCAGCAAAAAGAATATTTTGGTTTGGGAAGAAGATTTAAATGACAATAGAGTGCTTTCTTTCCCCGCTGCAAGCACCCAGACACAGAGAGAAAATTGTTTATCTGGGGAGAAAAAAAAATCCAATGCCCTTTTCTCTCCCCCCCCCCCCGACTGGGTCACCTGCCTGGCGTGGGAATTATTATTCAGGACTTGCCTTCCCTTATCCTGGACCTTCGGGAGGGAGGGGTGACAGGCAATGCTTCCAAGAGGAAGCTTAGCTAAGTGGGCCCTTGGGGAGCTCGACTCATCCAAAACACCAGGCTGCAGCTTCCTACAATTGCAAGGGGAGATTTTCCTTCCCCACCTCCGATCCATCTGGTATTCCCACCCCCTCAATGCTCAGCGAGGGAGAGAATGCCACCAAGGGGGTGCGAAACCCACGTTCGGGGGGCTCCAACCTCAGATCCAAGGCCACCTCGAAGGAAAGAAATGTAGGATTCCCTTCCAAATCCAGCCCCCCATCATCGAATCCCTTCCTCGCCTCGGGAGCAGAGAAAGGCAAGTCTCGAACCCAGGCCCACCCACCCCCCTGCAGTGTTAGGTCAGACCAGGCTGGAAGGCACCTGGAATGGAGGACTGGGGAAGGAGGGGGGAAAGGGGGGGGGAAGACTCTCCCACCGAGGGTTTGTAATCTGCAATGCTCTGAGCTACCCCAACCCGAGATTGCTTCATCTCCCCGCTGGGGGGGGGGAACATTCCCTAAGAATATCTGGCTTCCCAACAGACAGGATGACAGGTAGCTGAGCGGAAGGCTCAGCCCCCATGTTCTTCCAAGCCCTGGGAACTGCCACGCCCTTCCCCTCTGCCCCCCCCCAGCTCCATTGGAGGCCTCTTCCTAGGTCTCAGAGCCTCCATGATTCCCAATCCTTCCCCCCCCGCCCCCTCCCC
>CM066333.1:101301195-101321195 GCA_033807585.1 Hydrophis major | reverse complement strand
ATATATATATATATATATATATATATATATGTAAATTAAATCATGTACACACACACACACACACACAAATGCTGATTTAATTTAAATAAATATGGAAGTGACTAAATATACCAATGTAGTTTTGTTGTTAGAGAGAAATGAATGTGACTTATGAGCTGCCCAGAAGTTTAGGAAAAAGATGACATCGATGTTTTTTTTAAAAGATTGATGTTATTTTAATGCCCAGTAATGCATTATTCTAAAGATGACTTTTAGGGATGAGTATATTTTAATTGTAAATCATGCACTTCCCATTTACTGGATGGCTAGTCATCACAAACATGTATTGTTTTGAAAGAAAAAGTAGACATGCCTCTTAATAATAATAATAGTAATATTACAATATTACAATGTCATTGGTTTGAGTTTGTTCTTGGATAGTCTATTCTCTATGCCCTTTTCCTCTTCTGAATTTTAAATGTGTGTTTTTTTTTAAATTACATCCTGTTATTGCATGGATGTTTTTATTGGGTTAGCCACTTTGCTGAGGTCAGATGGGTGGATGCATAAATATAGCCCATGTAGTAAATAAATAATAAGAATACTGTAAAAAAAACAACTCCATACCTATTCGACTTTGGTTGACCTTGGAAAAGTCTTGTGGGGGTGGTGGTTGTGTAGGCTGGACATAGAAATAGAAAAATTTCTTGAAAGCAGAGTGTGCCAAATCATTTTTATATGATGTCTGTTGTTGTCTTTGTAAGGAGTCCGGATCTCATCAGCAGGCTTTTAAAAAAATGTATGAAAAATTCTGTATCAGAAAACGTTAAACTTAGCTCTAAACCAGCCAAACATGGTTGTATGTTTTTCATACACAATCCATACCCGGTGCTTGACTTAACAAGCTTTCATTTACTGAAAAAAAAGTAACTTATATCTGGTCTTTGCATTCCAAACATTGCAGCATCCTCATGCTCAGATGATACCAAATTTCAGGCGCTTAGCCACCCGCATGTATTTATGATGGTTGCAGCATCTTGCTGCCGGCTGCCTGCAATTTGGCAGTTCGAATCTCACCAGGCTCAAGGTTGACTCAGCCTTCTGTCCTTCCGAGGTGGGTAAAATAAGGACCCAGATTGTTGGGGAGGGGCAAATATGCTGACCCTGTAATAGAATATTTTATAGAATACAATACTTTATTGGCCAAGTGTGATTAGACACACAAGGAATTTGTCTCTGGTGCATAAGCTCTCAGTGTATATACAACAATAGGGATAGATCATTATCACAGTCATTGTGAAATACATTTATCATAAAACATTGGATAGATACAACACTTAGTGATGGTGATGGACACTAAATAAGCAATTAACATAAATCATATCAGGATACTATGTAAGATACAGCATTTGTGAAATGACTGAGAGTCGAACTTGATTCAAAGTCTTTTCTTTTTATGCACCAAATGACATGTGTTAGGGTTTTGTTTGTTATAAGAAAGCATAATAATTCAAATTATACAGAGGACAATGTAGAACAGATTGCAAATTTGTATTTACAAAATAAGAAAAAACCTTTATACTATTAACTGAATAAAATACACTAAATATGCAAATTGTGCATCACTTAGGGCTGTAAAGCACTGTGAATATAAATGTCCGTTCTATTGCTATCATTCCCTCTCTTCCTTCCTTCCTTCCTTCCTTTCCTTTCCTTTCCTTTCCTCCAAACCACATGCCCACTAGATGGCAGCAAAGAGCCACAAAACTCCAGCTTTTGCTGCCACCTAGAGAGATTTTTTTGTACAGCCCTGTACAGATAGTCCTTGCTTAATGACCAATCGTTTATGACCATTCAAAGTTGTGACAGCCACAGAACAGGAGGGCTGCATGTCAGATGGGTCAACTTTATTACCAGTTGCAGTGTTCTGCAGTTACAGGACTGCAATTGATGATGGTTTTTGTGGCTTTCTGCAAATGGGTTTGCTTAACGACCACAGTGTTTTCTTAATGACCACAGCATTTGCTTAATGACCACCGTGAAAATTATGTCCAGGCCTTCACTTAGGACCATGAAATTCCAGGTGCAATTATAGTCGTAAGTTAAGGGCTACTAGTAACCTTGTTGTAGAAAGTCAGCTTAGCACAGTGGTGAAGGGTCCAGGCTAGAAATCAAGAGACCATGAGTTCTAATCCCACCTTGGACACCAAGCCAGTTGGGTGGCCAGGGGGGGCTGGAAAGGAGACAATGGCAAACCACTTCTGAAAAGACTTGCCAAAAAAACTGCAGGGATTTGAACAGAAGAAAAAAATATATCTGCTAGGCTAAGTCCATTTTCTTTTAAGTCAAGTTTTTTAAAAATTTATATATAAGCATTCTGAATACAGTGTATTGTCTGGGTATACCATTTTACAAAAGGAAAAAGAAATAGTAACATATATACTGATAGCGATAGTAGTAGCCCCACAGAATGATTCTAACCATATTTATAATTGTTAGCTTATTTGTAATCCTGTTGATTATATTAGCATACTTACAGTTATAAACAACGTTCATGTTTAATTTATACATAACAATGCTCTTTCTTCATCTAATTTCTACCTCATGTCTAACCATTGATAAAACCTATTCTACGTTAAACAATAAATAATTCCGTATCTCCTTTATCTTTTATTTTCAATGTCAACCCAATATTTCTTGCACAATGCAATATTTTCCGAATTATATTTTCATCTGATGGGGTGTTCTCATTATTCCAATATTGTGCATATACAATTCTCGCTGCAGTCAGTACATGTAAATATTAAATATATACTATATAGATTAAATCCATTTTCTGTACCATATTCTATTTCTATTTCACCCTCTGCATAAACTGAAAACTAAGCGAAGGGCTATGTTTGCATAAATGCATGATCCCCCCCACCAAAAGAAAGTGGGTGAAACCTCTGAGGGAAACCCAGCCAGAAAATGGCTATTGAAATTCTCTTCAAATATCCAGAGGAATGCACTGCATTTCTAAATGGCTTATGGAAAGATTGAAGAAAACTGAGTTGGTTTTACCCAGCACTCTGCAACAAAGTCTAAAAATGTTTTTTTTTTTAAAGAAATTAGGCACCTTTGAAACATGCCAAACCAGTTCCTTAATAAAGCACTATGAAAGGCAAGAAACAGGAAAAGGGCAGTCAGCTTCCAACTTTTACAGCTGGGGGATATCCTACATTTTCCAAAGCAAAAATATTTTGCTTGCTATGGGTCAGGAAAAAAAAACGTATTTGCATATGTTTCCTTTCCTGAATTTCAGCTTTGTGATTATCATCGAAGCTGCATTTGCAAAAGAAATGAAAGTGCAATATAAGGGATTTAATTGTACTCAGTATCAGCACTGAAAAAGTGGCTGATAACCCATTTTTCATACTTACAGATTCATTTAACAACCTAATAACCGCAGTGATTCACTTAACACTTGTGGCAAGAAAGGTCGTAAAATGGGGCAATGCTCACTTAACAACTGTCTCCTTAGCAACAGAAATTTTGGGCTCCATTGTGGTTGCATTAATTAAAGCTTTACCCAGAGAGCTGAGTCACTGCACAATGTTAATTTTCTCTGTTTGCATTTCTCTTTGCTCCAATCGCCAAGAACCCGAAGGCAGGACAAGAAACAATGGTTGGAAAACTAATCAAAGAGAGGAGCAATTTGGAAGGAAGGAGCAACTTCCTAACAGGGAGGACAATTAACCAGGGGAACTTCTTGTCACCAGAAATCATGGGCGCTCCATCACTGGAGGTTTTTAAGAAGAGACTGGACGGTCCCTTGTCTGAGGTGGTATAGGGTCTCCTGCTTGAACAGGACTAGAAGATCTCCAAGGTCCCTTCCAGCTCAATTCTAATTCTAATTCTAATTCTGAATCTTATTCTATTCTATTCTATTCTATTCTATTCTATTCTATTCTATTCAACTGACATCCTGCAGAAGTGTCCCATTCCAAAACCTGTCATCCCAGGCCACATGGCTGGGAATAGAATAGCATAATAGAAATAGAATAGAATTAGAATAGAATAGAACAGAATGAGAATAGAATAATTAAAATAGAATAGAATAAGAGTAGAATAGAATAGAATAGAACAGAATAGAATAATTAAAATAGAATAGAATAAGAGTAGAATGGAATTAGATTAGAATAGAATGAGAATAGAGTGTAGAATAATTAGAATAGAATTAGATTAGAATGAGAATAGAATTAGAATAGAATAATAGAATATGACATTGACATTAGAATAAAATAAGAATAGAATAGAATGAGAATAGAATTAGATTAGAATAAAATGAGAGTATAATTAGATTAGAATAGAATAATAATAAAATAAGAATAGAATAGAATGAGAGTAGAACAGAATTAGAATTAGAACAGAATAGGGAATAGAATAGAATAGAATTAGAATAGAGTGAGAGTAGAATAGAATCAGATTAGAATAGAATGAGAATAGAATGAGTATAATAGAATGAGATTAAAATAGAATAAAATAATAGAATGAGAATAGAATAGGAATAGAATAGAATAGAATAACAGAGTTGGAAGGGACCTTGGAGGCCTTCTAGTCCAACCCCCTGCCTAGGCAGGAAACCCTACACCCACTTCTGACGTATGGTTATCCAATCTCTTCTTGAAAACTTCCAGTGCTGGAGCATTCACAACGTCTGGAGGCAAGTCGTTCCACTGATTAACTCATTGAATGATGGGAGAGGGTGTGCTACCCTCCTCCTCCTCCTCCCTCCACCGCTCCCACCCTCCCCCTTTCACATTGGGAAAAGCGTCCTTAAAAGGCCTTCCAACATCACCGACTCTTCTTTCCTTGCGGGCCTTTTTTTTCCCTCCCTGCGAGAACGCCCATGGCGGGGTTCTGGATTCCATCTCCCGAAATGCCTTGCGCTAAGAGGAAGCCGGAGAAAAATGCGTCCCCGCGTCCTCTCTCGGGAGTTGTAGTTCACTCGGCTTCCCCTTCCAGCAAGAGCGCCCCCCCCGCAGCCCCCCCCCGCTGGCGGACTTCATTTCCCGGCGTGCCTCTCCGGAGGAGCACTCCCCCCCCTCTCCCCCTCCCTTCTCTCTCTTGCAAGGCTGCCCGCGCCTTCTTCTCCCCGCGTGGTGCCGGCTCCGCCTTTGGTTTGCACGGCCATGGGGCGGGAAGAGGGGCGGGCGGGAGGCGGCGGCAGCGGCAGCGGCTCCGTGTCATTCCTTCGGCAGCAGCGGCGGCCGCGGAGTTAGCATCGGGGGGCTCATCAGACTGGAGGCTGCCGGTAGGGACTCCCTTCCTCGGCTTGCAATGGGCAGCCTCTCCATTGCACCTTCTTGGGGCTTTTTTTCTTTTTTAGGGGTGGGGGGGAAATGCACGGTCCCCCCCCCTTTTCCCATGGGGGGTGGGGCGGGAGGAAAGATGCCCCCCTCCTAGTTTGCAAAGGGTGCTCAACCACCCTTCCCCTAATCCCCAGCCAGTGACAAGCAGAGGAAAACCCCACCCCCACCCCCAGGTCCCACCCCCAAAGCAAAGAATGCAGTAGTTGGCCTTTGGCCAAGTGGGTTGGGGATGATGGGCTTTGGGGGACCCAAAACATCTGGAGGGCCCCGTATGGCCTCTCGGGTGCTGGATGCAACTCATCAGCTTTGAGAAAGGTGGGAAAGGAGGGGAGGAGTGTGTGATAGTATTATATTATTTTATATTATTTTTATATTATTTTATTTTTATGATTCCTGCCTCCCTCCCCCCCCCCCCAACCTTCCTTTCTTTAATTGCAACGTCTGGGTGCTTTCTAGGACCATCGCCAAGGTTTCTGCTTAGTTGTTGTTGAGGTTTACAAGATCATGCACACACATGCGCTGATCCACAAATCGCCTAAATCCTCGTTTGGGGTTTTGTGTGTGTGTGTGTGTGAGAGAGAGAGAGAGTTTTTTGGGGGGGAAGGCAGGTTGTTGTGCAAACTCAGCCATCTTGTACTACTTGAAGAAATGCCAAGCAAAGGGTGCAGAGCAAACCATCCAACAACCGTGTATCTATGTCCTGGATGAGATTCTGATGCTAATCCACTCCCTATCCCTATTTCAAGGATCCCAAAAGAGAGGAGGCAGTGCAATTAGTATTATTGTTATTTAATCTTTCGTGAGATTCCACAGCCTTTTGGGGCTGGTTGGTAGCTCAACAGCTCGAGTCCCAACCAGGGACCTAGGAACTGTACAGGTAGCGTCAGAAGATATAAGCTGTTCCCAGTAGGGTGGGGCTTTTTTTTTGTAGAATCAGGGTATTCAAGCCTGATAAATTCACAATTTCCAAATAGTGAGGTAGCCTTTTAGGTATTGCTCCAAGGGCTCCAATTACAATTGGGATGATATTATTATTATTATTATTATTATTATTATTATTATTATTATTATTATTATTATTATTATTATTATTATTATTATTACATCTTTAGTGAGATTCACAGCCTTTGTAGCTGGTTGGTAGCTCAACAGCTCGAGTCCTAAGAGACCTAGGAACTGTTCAGGTAGCGTATTATTATTACTATTATTATAATAATAATTATTATTATTATTTCCTCCAGGGGGATTCTGTTTCTCCCATTGCCTTTGATGTGGGCCTTGTGGCATTTATTTTATTTATTTAAAAAAAAAGAATGGCTTATTCTTGCATTGGGATGAGCGTCTGTTCAGGAATATGTGCAAAGACTTGAACCGGTTTTCCCACATGTTTCTTCATCTCTTGTCTCATTTCAACTTGTGGGTCGGGTTGCAATCCTTTCGCAACAGGTTTACGGCCGCCAGGGAGCCCAAACTTTCTGCTGCTTTAAGCGAGAAAAACAGTTCGGTGAATTTTTGGCCCAGTTTCATCATCTCCCCGGCCGCTGTTGTTAAGCGAATCACTGCAGTTGTTCAGCTGGTGGTACGGTTGTTAAGTGAATCTGGAGGTCGTAAAGGGGGTCACGTAATTTCTGAACCATTTGACTTTTCAACCAGATGACTCTGGGGATGCCGAATGGTCGTAAGTGTGAAAAACTGTGATAACGCATTTTTTTTGTACTGTTGTAACTTCGAACATTATTAAATTAACCATTAAAAGAACAGTTGTAAATCAAGGACGACCTGTAGTTTTGAGGTCAGCTTGGTCCTCTTCAACCTGGGATTCAACCAAATAATTAGAATGTGCAGCATCCACTGTCTTGACCGCCAGATGGCTCGAACTGATGGGAAAAAATAGAAAATTAATACAGATCTGGAGAACCTCACTCCCATCGTTCTCCCCAGCTCAAGTGTTTGGGCTTTGATGGTCTGTGTAATTAGGTGTCTTGTTTCAGCTTCCTAAAAACCTTATTTCAAAGCTTTGTTTGAATTACATTTTATCTAGATTGGTATTTTCCACTTCAAATTGTGTGGGAATTCTGGGAATTGAAGTCCCTGTGACTTAAAATTTACCACCATGGAGAACCATTGATCTGTAGACTGAGTTAGCCTTGCAGCGTTTTAAGGAGCCCGGCGCCTTATCTGGTTGTAATTTGAGACTTTTTTTTCTTGCAAGGAGAATAAAAATACCAATGATTGTGAGTGACAAGTGCTTGGACATTGTTCACCTTCAAGATCAGAAACAAGAATGCCTCTTAGTTTTGGGGAAGCTCTGCGGTCCTGTCAGCTCAACCTTCCTGAAGAAACCAAAGTCTTTTCATGCGTGATCCTTTCCGCCGCTTGACCACAGATGGCTTACAAATGAAAGAATTTGCATGTTTCTCCTCTGTCCCCATCATGGAATAACAGAGTAGGAAGGGATCTTGGAGGTCATCTAGTCCAACCCCCTGCTCGAGCAAGAGAATCTATTCCAAATATTAGCCTCTACCTAGAGTCAAACTCACAGCCTCCTGATTGTGATCCACTGGGGTGTGGACCTTTCTGTCCTCGGATGGATGGCTATGCTAAGGTCCACCCTAGGGAATGCCCAGAAAGCTACGGTTGGCCTCGTAGAAAGCTGTTCCTTGGATCCTAGAATTTCCAGGATGGAGCCTCCATGGAGAGGGGCACTGTGCCTCTAAAGCCCAGTTTATTGCAAGGATTAACAGAATAATGGAGTTGGAAGGGATTTTAGAGGTCTTCTATCAAACAAGACCTTATTGCAAGCCAAGTGGTTGTCCAATCTCTTCTTAAACACTTCCAGTGTTGGAGCATTCACAACTCCTGCAACAGGAAAGCTGTTCCACTGATTAATTGTTCTCACTATCAGCAAATTTCTCCTTAGCTCCAGGTTGCTTCTCTCCTTCGTTAATCCCCATCCATTGTTTCTTGTCCTGCCTTCTGGTGTTTTGGAGAATAGTTTGACCCTCTCTTCTTTGGGGCAGCCCCTCAAATATTGGAAGTGTGCTGTCAAGTCATCCCCCTTTCCATCTTTTCATTAAACTGGACAGACCCAATTCCTGCAACTGTTCCTGGTATGTTCCAGCCTCCAAGGCACTTCATCATCTTGGTTCCTCTTCTCTGCTTTCTTTCCAGAGCCTCAGCATTTATTTATTTTTTTGTAATAATGTGATCAAATATGGTCTTACCCAAGGTATTATTGTAAAGTGGTATTAACACTTCGTGTGAACTTGATTCTGTCCCCCTGTTAGTTTCCTACTTCGCTTGCAAGCTCGGTTAAAAAGTCTTACTGATTGCTGGATGCTGAAAACAGCAAATGAAAATAGCACGGAGGTTTAAGGAACAACTCCAGGTTTGATTTCTCTCTCTCTCTCTCTCTACTCCATAATGTAAAACAGACAGGGAGCGGTCTTTATTCTGACTCACTTCATCCACTGGCTTGGCTGGCAGCGTCTATGGTATGTTTGTTGAGTGGATTGTGCTTTTTGGCTCGGTTTGTGCCTCTGTGTGTCTATACAAGAATGCAGAGCTGCCTTCTTCCTTTCACGGAAGTTGGGACTTTCAAAGAAGTGTGGAAAGGCCCTTCCAAAACTTTCCGTTAGCAAAACAAGCCGCAAACAATTAAATCTTTTAAGGGAGGCCTGGATTTCCAAAGATCGGCTTCCTTTAAAAAAAATAAAAATAAAAAAACTGCCCAAATTGGACAGAAACAGCCCAGAGAGGGAAAAAAAACAAATCCTTGGTATGGTTTTTGAGCAGGGGTTTTTTTTTAAATTGCTAACTTAAGCGTGCCATGCGTACTTCCATTTCAGTGTTTTGGTTTTCTTTTTTTTTTAAAAAAGGGGGTGGGGTGGAAAAAAAGAATTTTCTCAAAATTTGGCCTCTTTCCCAACTCTTGCTTTTCCTGAAAACTGAAAAGGAGAGCCATTTTAATTCCGTAGAAGTGATTTTTAAAAGCCTCATGTGCCCTATTTAGGAGAATTATGCCCTCTGGGTTGGGATCCCACTGCTGCCAAATCCCCCATCCAGTTCTTCTCCTGCTGTCTGTTCGTTCACAGGCCCTTTTGTGTCCTCCTAAGTTTTCTATTTTGTTATTATGGACCATCCAGGATGCGGATAGGAGCAGAAATCTTCTCCTCTCAATGCAAAACTGCATTCAGTTTTGGTTGCCACGGTGTAAAAAAAGATGTGGAGACTCTGGAAAGGGTGCAGAGAAGAGCGACAAGGATGAATAGAGGACTGGAGGCTTAAAACATATGAAGAATGGTTGCAGGAACTGGGTATGTCCAATGAAAAGAAGGGCTAGGGGAGACATGAGAGCAGCGTTCCAATATCTCAGGGGCTGCCCCAAAGAAGAGGGAGTCAAGCTATTCTCCAAAGCACTTTGAAGGCAGGACAAGAAACAACAGGTGGAAACTCCTCCAGGAGAGAAGCAACTTAGAACCTAAGAGAAATTTCCTGACAGTTAGAACAATTAATCAGTGGAACTGCTTGCCACCAGAAGGTGTGAGTGCTCCAACACTGGAAGTTTTTAAAAAGACGTTAGCTAACCATTTGTCTGAAATGTTGTAGGGTTTCCTGCCTAAGCTGGGGGTTGGACTAGAAGACCTCCATGGTCCCTTCCAGCACCGTTATTCTATTCTAAGACACCCCTTAAAAGGAGGGATGTAGCTTAAAGTCCCAATTTTCTTGGCCAGAAGTCCTTGGCTTTTCCAAGAATGCATGACCCAGCCTTCCTTGAATAGATAGGAAGAGGAAGAATTGCTGTAGGGGCCTTGAGTAACTTATAACAATAATAATAAAAAAAAAGGAACATTTCTGCTGAGCTCAAGATGCTCAGGGTCGTCTGAAAGAAAGGTTAAAAGAATAACAACAGTCCTTGCTTGCTTAAATCTAAAACACACAATACAGAGAAAAGAGAGTCACCAAGAGAGGTCTCTTCAGGCAGAGTGTTGATAGGCTAAAAAAAAAAAAGGCTATTTTCTAAAATAACTAAGACCCAGTTAGTTGGTCAACAAATGAGTTGCGATGAATGATTTTTCTTCCTGCATCAAAATGGATGATTTGTTGAATTACCCCTTTTTCAAGGAAAGCAAAAATCATGTCGGTCCAGCTGCTTTGTGTGTGTGTGGCTGGGAAAGTAAGTCGATGAGAATTAAGAAGTTGGCAGCTGGTATTATTACTGAGCTCAAAAGAGGAAAAAATAGTGCAAGGAGCTTGTTTTGATGGAATCACCTCCTTTCAATGACCCCATAATCCCTTGCGAGGTGGAGTCTGTGTTTACTGGCCGGATGCCCTTCCTGTCACCAATGCGGAATGATATTTAGCAGATATGTGCCCAGAGAGGAAAAAAATCTGCTTCTACCTAGGATCGAACCTCACAGCCTCCTGATTGTGAAGTGAGAGCTACCCCTCTAGGCCAACCTACCATTCCTGATTTATTTTTATTTTTTTTAATGGATACGGGCTATTAACCTAAGGGTGACTCTTAACAACTCCAGAGATCCATTTTCTGCAGGAGAAACTATCTCTTCAGATGACTTCATGAGGCACCATCATCATCATTGCTGTCATTGTGTTAGAACAATTTAATCAGTGGAACATCTCACTTACAGGAGTAAGTTTCACGAAGACAAGACAAGTTTCAAGAAGGTTTCAAGAAGACAACCATTTATCCAAAATGGTGCCTCCTACTTGAGCAGACAGTTGGACTAGAAGATCTTCAAAGTCCCTTCTCATTCTTCTGTTCTGTTATCAAGTCCATCCATTTAACTCTGGTCATCTTCTTTTTCCTTCCACGTTTCCCGGCACTTCTGAACGGAATCTTTGTATAACCTGGGCAAAATAAAATCATTTGAACTTCGTCATTCGTATCTTGAGTGACCTTGGTTCATAAATGCAGAGTAAGTGGCCAGAAGTAGGAACGTTTTCCTTACAATGCTAGATGTCAACTAATGAAGTTTGTGACTAATTTAGTTGATCAGTGGATGGATGGAAGGAAATATTTTGGGCATGGCGTACATTTTGAATGTTGGAACTGGTTGTTGCTGGTTGAGTTGTCTGATGGAGGTTATGCAACCCTGAGAAGAGATTTTATCACCAACTTCTAGTTAGAACAAGTGCCGTCGCAACCAACAGACAGAAGGAGTGTTGGGAAGAGCTTCTTTGAAATCAGACACCCAATAAAGAGCTAGAATTGCCACATTTCACCTTCCCAGCCCTGGAGGTGCAAGATTTTCGCTTAAAAAACCCCCCACACCTTCCTGGGCTTCCATTCTGCAAAACTTAATTGTTTCTGGTTGTAAAATGAGAAGCCAAGGCCGTTGACTTGAGCTATTAGCGAGGATGAAATATTGATGTTAAGGAAAGTGGTTCCTAGGTACATTTTGTTTTTTTAACCCTGGCTGTTGATGGGGTTTCATTTTGAAGACGGATAAAACATAAAAATAAAATAAAAGCACTGGGGTTTTTCTTGTACCATTATCCACTGGATGAAATGTCTGCTTCACGCTTTTCGCAACTGGCCTTGCCTTCCATTGAGGATCTGTATTACAGGTAGTCCTCAAGTTGCGACCGCAATAGAGCCCGACAATTTCTGTTGCTAAGTGAAACATTTGTTAAGTGAGTTTTGCTCCATTTGACGACCTTTGCTTGCCACAGCTTTTAAGTGAATCACTGCAGCTCGTAAGTTAGTCACATGGTTGTTAAGTGAAACGGGGTTCCCCGTTGACTTCGCTCGTCAGACGGTCGCAAAAGGGGACCACATGACTCCTGGGGGACGCTATACCCGTCATAAATATGAACCAGTTGCCAAGCGTCCAAATTGTAAGCACATGGGGATGCTGCAACAGTTGTGTCAGGATTCCAGCAATCGCCCTAATTGTCAAGCCCGAAATTGACATAAGTGTAGCCATTTTAGTTAGTCTTAGTATATATTCCTTTTCTTACTTTCTCTGTGGTAGTCATGGGGGGAAGAATTTCAGGCTTGACAGGCTGCCCTTAAATCATGATTCTCGAGCCAAACTTCAAAGGATTCCTTAGAGGCGATTCATACGCAGCCAATTCTGGCTTACATAATTTCCAGTGCCCTGTGATCCTGTTTTCCCCCTCCCTCCCCCCTGGATGTCTCATAAACCAGATTCTCCAATTGAGCACCTTCACAGGCTGGGTGTCATCATTCACGTCCTCCAATTAAATATATTCGCGGGCAAAATCTCTGGTAGTTTAGTTTCAATCTTTTAAAGATAAAGAGTTGGAATGTACTTCCGCTTCCAAACTGCTGCACGGCTCTTCCAGATTTCCTTCCTCCCCTCTGCCTTTTTTTAATGGCCACTATTAAAACAGGTATAGGAATGTCTTATGAGTTGACAGGTTGTATGAAAAATGGTCATAAGTCACTTTTTTCAGTTTTTCAGTAACTTTGAACGGTCACTAAATGAACCGTTGTAATTCAAGGACTACCTGTACTGCACAAACCAGAAAGGGGGCTGAAAAAAAAATATTTACAGACCTCTCACATCCTGGACATAATCTACCTCTATTTCTCCCCGCTAAAATAATCAGGCATAAATATTTTTCCCCCATGCCATCATCTCTGCTAAACACTTAATTCCCACAGTATTGTCTCATTTCTCTCTCTTTTTTTTCTCGTTGCTCCTACTATCTTCTCCTTATTTATTGATCCATTCTTTGTAACTTACGATTAACGATTGTAGCTATGATTTATGGCCTATGTCTTTGCTCTTTTTATGTATGTACCCTGTGAAGGTTACACGCCGGAGACAAATTCCTTGTGGGTCCGATCACACAATAAAGCCAATAAAGAATTCCTACCTTACAATTTTTATTTTTTATATTCTGCACCTGGCAGGTACAGAATACGCTTTCTTTGCACCCTGTGGCTAGGAATAAAAAAAAAAAAAACCCGCCCATGGAATTTGCTCCTGTGCGAATTCATGCATGGAAGAAGAATTCGTGTGAAATAATGACGGCTGGAAGGATGCAAAACATCTCTGGCGATTTTAGTGCTTTTCTGGAACTCTGTTGCCATGGTAACGGACCGCTTTGCAGCATCTGAGGATGGGATCGGCCTTCAAATGAACGTTTTCCTTGGCTTCCAGCCTTCCCCAGCATGAATCCCCAGGAGAACCCAGAAACAGCAGCAGCAGCAAAAGGGGGCTGGGGGGATCTGGCCGAGGGTCCTTGCCCCACATTTACAAGCTAGAATTTTGATCGACTCAAGATCACGTGAGGTGTTAATACTGCTTTATAAGGCCTTGTTAAGGCCACACTTGGAATGCTGCCTCCAATTTGGGTGGCCAAAATATGAAAAAAAAAGGATGTTGAGACTCTGGAAAGAGTACAAGAGAAGAGCAACGAAGATAATTAGGGGGCTGGAAGTTAAAAAAAAAATATAAAGAATGTTTGCTGGAATTGGGCGTGTCTAGCTTGACGAAAAGATAGACCAGGGGTCTCCAACCTTGGCTCCTGGAAGCCTGGCGGACTTCAACTCCCAGAATTCCACAGCCAGCTTTGGTGGCTGTGGAACTCTGGGAGTTGAAGTCTGCCAGGCTTCCAGGAGCCAAGGTTGGAGACCCCTGAGATAGATTAAGGGGTGACATGATCGCAGGGTTTCAATATTTTGAGGGGTTCCCACAAAGAACCTCCTCTACAAAGCACTTGACAAGAAGAAACTAATGGAAACTAATCAAGGAGAGAAGCAACCTGGAATAAATTTAGGAGAAATTTCCTGACAGTGAGGAGGACAATTAACCAATGGAACTGCTTGCCACCAGAAATTGTGGGTGCTCCGACACTGGAGGTTTTTTTTAGAAGAGATTGAACAACCATTTGTCTGAGTTAAGAGCAAAGAATAGTAGGGGAAATGCAGCTGTTTTTCCCAATGTTTTCGTCGTCCTGTTGCTTCACCGTTCGACGCGGCTGCATCCCGGAGAAAAAACACATCTGCGTCTTCTTTTCAAACAACAAAGTGTGTCATTGAAATGATACAGTGGGAAGGGAACATGACTTGGTGCAGCGGCTTTCCAACTTGGATGCTTTAAGATGGGTGGACTCCCAGAATCCCTCAGCTGGCTGGGGAATTCTGGGAGTTGAAATCCACCCCTCTAAGTTGCCAGGTTTTAAAAACATTGATCTAGTCCAACTTTCTGGAGTGATGAAGGAAAGTCATCTAGCTCCATTCTTTAAAAAAAAAAATCAGAACTGGAAAAATTAAAAACTGTATAGGTAGATTATTGTGCAGATCGTACCATAATCTAGGAACCTGCAATACCTCTTCCTTATATCTATTGGGTATATTTGTATATGTATATACGTACTCTGGATGGATGGAAATAGATAAGATGGATAAGGGAGAGGGAGAAAGATTAGATAGGTTAGATAGATAAGATAAATAGAGATAGATAAGTTATAAAGATAGATAATTGATAAATAGATGACATAGATTAACAGATAAATAGATGATAGATAATAGATTAATAAATAGATGATGATAGAGATAGATAAGATGGATGAATGGAGCTTTTTAACTCCAGGGCCTTGCTATATAAATATATCTTAATTGGTTTTTCAGGAGTCCAGAAAATTGAACTGGAATAATGCATTATGGAAAGAAAATCAATAAAGCATACTTATTGTGGTCTGTTACGTGCTCTCAGTGGCTCGGCACAAAATAGTGTTTTTTTTTAATCAACAATGCTTGTAAATGTTTTGCAACTGGCCCGATCCCCACAGTGTAAATATCAACATTCTTTACATTGTAAGGCGTTGCGTAGACACCAAAGAAGAAATTTCAGCAAGCTCAAACAACCACATGTGTATTATATAAGTTGTGGTTTTTTTGGGGGGGGGGGGGCTGGGAGGGAAAAATCACACCGTTGAGATATCTTTCCTTTGTTTGGCAAGCAAGGATTCCTGTTTGGGAATGGAAAATGTTTAGACATGGAAATAGTACCACAGTGGAAGAATTTCTGAGGACAAAGCATTTCTGTCTCTTGTTTTAAGTCTTGATTTTTCTGAACTGTGTTTTGCCTTGATTATAAAAAGGAGACCAGTGTAACAGTGTTGGGATTCAAAAGTTTTGCTACCAGTTCTGTGAGCATGGCGTGGCTTGGTGGGCATGGCAGGAGAAAGATACTACAAAATCCCCATTCCTTCCCCACCCCACTAACCTGCTTTCCAGCTCCATTCTCCTGGGTAGGGCAACCAAAAGACCCAGCCAATCAGCTGGGACTTGGGAGGCGGAGAATAGATGGGGCGGGGCCAGTCAGGTGGCATTGGCTGGTTCTCCGAACTACTCAAAATGTCTGCTACCGGTTCTCTAGAACCGGTCTGAACCGGCTGAATACCACCTCTGCAGTGTACCTTCGCTTCTCCCCTTGAAAAAAGCTCTTTACGTTGTCCAAATTCTGGAATAGCATTTGAATTTTGACTGCGTGACCCGAGGGATGCTGTGATGGTCCCATGTCATGCCCTTGTTGGAGTCTGATTCTGAGGGGGAGATTGAGGAGCTGACGGAGTGGGAGTGGGGCTCCGGTGGCTGTGGAAGAAACGGGGTCCGATTGGGCATTCAGAGGAAGACCAAGGCCCACCCCCTCTTCATCCTGGGGCACGCAGGGAGGAATAGAGAAGAGAGCAATGTGGCTTATGGGAGTGGGAAAGGCCCTGATCCCTTTCATTAGTTGCAGCTGGGAGAACAGGATATAAGAGGGGTGTTTGCACACGGCTCCTTGCTGGAAGCAAAGCGTGCATTATCTTTGCCGAGGCTCATCTGGGTTTTGGGGTCCTCCCAACTGTGGGTGCTGCATTATGTTTTGAAAGTCTGCAATTTATCATCCTGGCCTGTCATGTTAATTACTTCAGTGTGGTTTGTGTTGCTTTTTTTTAAATTTCTAATTATCTTTACTTTGGGTTCGGACTGCATTTCTACCCTTCGTAGACTGTTTTTTTGAAGAGTTTGACATCCAGCCGAGGATAATTGGACATTGGGGCCAAGCTGGAGGCACTAAAGGGAATTTATTCTACTTTTGTGACTTTGTTATTTTTGTGTCACACCCCGGGTCATCACAGTCCCATGTTTGGAAAATTAGGACCCTATGTCGCTTTTTTCCAGGGCAGTTGCCACTTTGAACAATCACTAGAACGAACCATCGTCAGTCAAGAACTACCTGTACGTGTATTGGTGAATTTTGTTTTTACTCCCCTTTCTTGACCGGAACAGGAGGAGATGCCATGGTGGGAACCAAGCCGGGTCCTGTTCAAATCGTTTTGGTCCACAAAGAACAACATTCCTTTGAGTTGGACGAGAAGGCGTTGAGCCAAGTCCTGCTGCAAGATGCCATCCGTGACCTTGATGTGGTGGTCGTGTCCGTGGCAGGCGCTTTCCGCAAGGGCAAGTCTTTCCTGCTGGACTTCCTTCTGCGTTACCTGTACACGCAGGTAAGGCTTGGCTGCCCATTGCGTACAAGGGCAACGCCATATTTCGGCTGTCTTGAAGGATGATCATTAGGTAATTTTTGGTTTTCTCACCTTCCAGGGGTGATGATATTCTTGCTGCCCTTTGTGTGTTGTTTAGTCATGTACCTGTGCGCTCAGTGGATCTGGGATTTGAGGAAGTTTCTTTTTTTAATTAAATTTTTATTTTTTTTTAATAGGAATATAACAATGTCTACCAACCTGCCTTCCATGGAAGACCTGTCTACTGCACAGGTCAAAAAGTGGGCTGTGAACATATCTACATACCCCTCACATCCCGGACATAAACTGTTTCAACTCCTTCCCTGAAAGCGATGCTATAGAGCCCTGCATACCTGAACAACTAGATACAAGGACAGTTTTTTCCCCAACACCATCACTCTGCTAAACAAATAATTCCCTCAACACTGTCCAACTGTTTACAAAGTCTGCATTATTATTACTATTAATCTTCTCATCACTCCTTATCACCCATTCCCTCCCACTTATGATTGTATGATTCTAACTTTGTCGCTTGTATCCTTACGATCTATATTGACTGTTTCCTAGTATGATTTGATTGCTTATTGTACCCTTTGACTATCATTAAGTGTTGTACCTGATGATTCTTGATGAGTGTATCTTTTCTTTTACGTACACTGAGAGCATTTGCACCAAGGCAAATTTCTTGTGTGTCCAATCGCACTTGGCCAATAAAAGTATTCTATTCTATGAACATTCCACCTTCCATTAAATAGCGTGTCGTCTGGGTACAAATTGCAATCTGTGCAATAACAATCAAAATTTACAACAGTATTCATTACATTGATATTGATTCTCTGATCTTACAGTAGTAATATTTAACATCGTAAACTTATTCATTTCTCCTTCTTAACATGTCTTCTAATAAGAAAATGATAAATGTAGTAATCCTAATAGTCATAATAACAATCATCGTATTGTTTACATCTCTATCTTAACATATTTTCTCTATTTCACTGATCTCCTCCTTTTATTTCTAACTTCTGTTTCTATTCTCTAACCATCGGTTAAATAATTCCCATGTCATATAATAGTCAGTTGGTTCTTTCTCCTTAATTGCAAGTGTTAATCTATTCATTTCTGCACAATCTAATATATTCCTAATCACATTCTCATCAGTAGGGATCTCTTCACTTTTCCAGTATTATGCAAAGACAATTCTAGCAGAAGTTTCTTAAGGGAATCAGGATAATTGTCCTAAATAATTTACAATCTTTTTTTATCCCCCCTTTGACTTTAGGGGGTCTTGAGATAATCTAGATCTTTGCATGGAACACCTACTAATCCCTGGTTGTTCTTGGTTAACTCTCAGTATGACTAGCCCAGGTTCGAATCCCAGAAGGATGGCTAGCTGATGAGAGCTAAATAGCTTGAAATAGATTTATGCTAGTCTCCCTCTATTTCTTTGTCGGTAAATATAAATTCAAAACAAAAGTTAACTGTCAGTGTTTTCCCAACCATGGCAGCTTTACAACGAATGGACTTCAATTTCCAGAATTCCTTAGGCAGGCTTGCTAGTTGGGGATTTCTGGGAGTTGAAGTCCACCCAGCTGAAAGCATGCTGGCTGGGGAATTCTGGGAGTTGAGGTCCACATACCTTAAAACATGCTGGCTGGGGGATTCTGGGAGTTGGTCCACATATCTTAAACCAGGGGTCTTCAAACTTGACAGCTTCAATACTTGTGGACTTCAATCCCAGAATTCCTCCTCCAGTCATGTTAGCTCAGGAATTCTGGGAGTTGAAGTCCACCAGTCTTAATCTTACCAAGTTTGAAGACCCTTGCCTTAAAACATGGTGGCTGGGGGATTTTGGGAGTTGGCCCACATACCTTAAAGCATGCTGGCTGGGGAATCCTGGGAGTTGAAGTCCACACACCCCTTAAAAGTTGCCAAGTTTGGGAAACACCTAGAGAAAGAATAAATTGGGTTTGAATCTGGATGCTGTTGCCTATTTTCTGCGATTCAGCAAAGGAAAGCCACTTTCCAGTTAGGAAACATAACTTAGCAAGCTGAGGCTTGTTGCTGTTCCTTTGCAATCATTTTATACCACGGTGGGAAGGTTGCATAAGAGCTTTCTGTTAATACAAAGCTTCTACTGTATTTTGCTCTCATGACTAAAAGTTTTGAACCCGGGGATCAGAGACCTGGGATCCAAATCTTATTCCCCCCCCTCTTTCTGACCCTTTTGCAGCTATGCTTTCCCAGGAGGGCGCACAAATTGTATTTACCATCTCCAGATTTCTGCCAAGTAACTTGGTCATTTGATCGAAAGCTCTGGTGAACCTCCCCCCCCCCCCACTTCCAATCTTATTTTCATCCCATGAAGGCCCTGAAAAAAAGTTTAAACTCCTTTTTCATTTTTGTAAAAACAGATTTTTCTCTGGCCTCTAATAAGAATACAATAATAATATTAAGCATAATAATCCTAATAGTCATAACAACAACATTCATTGTATTGTTGACTTCTCCATCTTAACATATTTTCTATATTTCACTGATCTTTTATTTCTAACTTCTATCTCAGAGACGAGAAAAAAAATCTCCCTTTCACCCAACAGGCTCTGGGATGCCTCAGAGTATCAGCAGTATGCTGACCTAGAGCGATGGGAGTTGTAGTCCCTTTGGTCTGGGAAGTCCCCCTTGAGAAAATGCAGCTGGAGGCACCGTAATCAGGGGGAAAATTTTGGTCTTATGATCCTCAGAAGATTTTGGAGGCCTCTTGTCTGACGCTGTGCTGTTTTGTTTTGTTTTTTTCCTTCAGAAAGAAGACAGCAAAATTGATTGGCTGGGGGTGGAAGATCAGCCCCTGACAGGGTTTTCATGGCGGGGAGGCTCGGACCCCGAGACCACCGGCATTCAGATCTGGAGCGAAGTCTTCATCGTGATGAAGCCCAGTGGGAAGAAGGTGATGGCAGGAGTGGCTACGGAGGGAAAGGAAAGGCCAGCTTGTAGAAATAGATCTGAATTTCAGGACTAAAACCCAGAGCCTTTTGTTTCTCCCCTGGACAAAACAGAATGACAGAGTTGGAAGGGACCTTGGAGGTCTTCTAGTCTAACCCCCTGCTCAAGCAGGAAGCCTTGTGCCATTTCAGACAAATGGCTGTCCGGTCTCTTCTT